>PDGT01000054.1:1345103-1473732 GCA_003671415.1 Megathymus violae
CCCGCCGGCACGTCGACTTCTCGTCGTCCATCCTCGTCGTTTGCTTGCCGCACTGCGATCGGAAACATTTTCCAAATAAACACTAGGAAACTTATAACGTGCTACCGCAGAGCGACAAGTTAAAAGGAGATAAGCCATGCGACCAATTCAGTCAAATCACACATTTACAGCTATTTCTCTCGACTCTTCATAAAATCAATAATTTGGAAGACAATAATGAACAAAGGGGCGACATTGAATGGTTCATATATTAAAAAGGATGGTGTACCTCGGTCATGCCCCGCAGCTTGCTCCGCTCAGCCTCCCAGCGCGCCTCCGACATTGTCACCGAGCGCATGAGCTCGCCCACCGGCGGCGTCACCGTCACCGGCACCTCACCTGCCGACACCACACCACACGACCTCGCGTCACCCACCTCCGTAATACTAAACTTATACTAAGCACGACCGACTGGTGTGACCATGACATGGCACCAAAATTGTCATTTATAGATAGATTAACTACAGATAGCAACAGTAATGTTCAAACGTGATAGCTGACAAATAAACCAAAGTTAGCGCTTTCTGTTTAACAGATATTCTGCATAAAAGAATGAGATATACAGTTAAATATAAATCAACCACGGTAGCGCTCGTGTATAAAACTAGGAAGATGATTTTACCGAGCGAGCTGACAACGGTGAACTGAATGGGCTGGATGGAGTCGGCGAAGTCGACGCCGAGAACCCCCGCGGCGGCCGCGCCCGGCGCCAGCAGCGGCACGCTCGCGAACTCGTGGATCGACCGCGTGCCCGTCAAGGTCTGGCTCGACACGACACGGTTATAACTCGTGTAACACTTAATACTTTGCGACTACTAATTATTAAATATTATTTGATTGTTGATTATTGTAACTGTAGTAGCTCAATTGGTACTGAGAACGTATTATTAAAAATTACAATGTTTAAAGGACATTCAACCTTTGAACAAGATTTAAGCACCATGCGGATTAACTTGGGCTAATTTACAATTCAATGTAACTGACAAAAACGTCATGTTTTAATATTCTGCAAAAGGAGTAATTGATCGTTTTAAAAACTGGCTATATCGTGTACAATAATATAATTATACTATTTTAACTTTTTTAGAACAACTCAACACTTAATAAGATAATGTTTTATTGTTTTGTTTTGTAGAACATGATTAATAATAATAATCCAGTAGTTATTTCATTAATGTGAGGTAATTCTACTACTGGATTGCAATCTGTAATCTAGGGATTCTGTGTTATCTTCAATGAACATATTAATCAATAGCAGCCGCTACCGAATCTGACCTTTTTCCCCACCCTGATGCTACAGATATCGTGCGGCGTGTGGTTGGTGAAGGTGATCTCGATGGCGCACATTCTGTGTGAGAAGAGATGGGGTGCCCGGGTCCAGCGGCGCCGCGCGCTCAGGCCGCCGCTCACCGCGCGGGATATCACCTCCACCTGCGCCGTGGGGGAGTAGCACGGGCCCACGGGGGTTATGGCATCGGCTGGGGGCGGAGAGACACGAATGGTATGTAATGGTTTACAATCGTTTTTGAGTCAATTAAATCTGGTGGTATCCCTCCAAAATAACCGATGAAGCCATGTTATACGATATATTTCAGGTTGCTCTCAATGACGGTCACCGGTTGTGGTATTCGGTAACGAAGTTCTGACCTTCGATATATGGAAAGATGGTATGTGATGATGTAGCGTTAGATGGTAAAACGCATTAGCAGGTTGTACCAAATTTAAAATTTAGCAATACAGATGGGACGGATGATATACATATAATAAAATTCAAACTGATCGCTTTCTGTACATGAAGGATATATGAAAAAATTGGGGACTTTATTAACGCAATAGAACCCAAAACAATACCTATTAGAATTTTTGTCTGTTTGTCTGTGCGTTTGTTCGCGCTAATCTCGGAAACGGCTTATCCGATTTCGTTATGGTTTTCACTAATGTATTGCAGTAAGCATCACTTAATATTTAAAGTTTATTTCGTTTCATTCCGTCCATAGATAAAAAAGTTATGATTTAATATTGTAATTTGTAATTCATAGAACGATAAAAACACAGCCCTAAAACAATGCAGGTCATATTACTAAGCGTACCATGAGGTGTAATTTTTCTGATGCAAAGCGAGGGCAGTTTGCTATTTATAATAAAATTTCTTTAGAATTGACAGATATTCCATACTGTGAATGAAAAACTGACATGAAAGCGTTCTTATGAAGAAAAGTTGTTACAAAAAAAGTAAATGACTGGCCATAAGTAGTAATAAGTGCTATGTGCAACTGTGTAACTAAGAGACTTACGAGTTTCTTGCCGCTTCTTCTGAGACCACTTATGATTTTATTTTATTCGTTCACAACTCGGGTGACAACGGTAAATGACGGCCGGGTGCTATGGATGAATTAACTAACCATAGGAAACCTCCCGCTAAACAAGTTTACCTTAAATGTTAGTTTTGTTATACTGAAGTAGCTAACACCATCAGAATAGTAACGTTAAATCGAACACGGTGTTACCGTCCGTGAGGAGAGGTCCGGCAGCGGTCGGGGGGGAGAGCAGCCCTCCACAGGTGGGCGTCATGGTGGGCAGTGAGGCGGCCACCTCGTCCAGCTCCAGCAGCAGCTCCAGGTTGGACTTCTCATTGTTCTTCGTTACCTTCTCAGGTGACAGCGACTCTTCCTTTACCTACCGAATGGAGTGGGAAACTTTAATAGTCATTTTCAAATCCACACATATGTAAACCGAGAAAATTCATGTAACAATTTTTTAAACTTACTCAATTTGTGTGCGTGCGCCGCACTTTTGTGTGTTTGTGCGTGTGACTACCAGAGGGATGGTGGGAAACAAAAAGGGAAATAAGTAAAGGAGGAGAAAGAGAGAGTCAATATTTATATTTAGTCTATGTGTAAGTGATATAAGTAAATCACTCCTATTATTAATATTTTTATATCTATCTAGACGTTCAATGTTTGGCAACAGTTACCTTATTAAAGTGGTTCACAATAAGTACTTTTACCACTCTCATAGTTATTGTAACAAATCATTGTTCAGTTGTATTTTCTGGTATATCAATGTTAATTTTGAATCAATCACATTCAATAATAACTATAAGAGTCAAGTAATAATGTAACCTTAACTCAGGGGCGTGCGCTCCTTGTAGGCAGAAATGCAGTGCTTTACTTGCCATTCACAGATATTTTAATAAAACGTTCGTGCGTTTTAGATGACTTTAATTAATAGTAAATAAATGAATAAACAAAATATAATAACTTAAAAACGCCAAATATTTTATAAATAGCACCTATTTGCAAGCACACAAACATTATGTTTGCCAGACGTTTGGCGACAAGCAAGCGGCGCTACAAAATAATGTACCTAATCAACGGACTCCTGCCGTCGCGTTGCGCAGGAGATTTGTTCGCATGTGTGCAGTAATTTTGGTGTTCGTGCACAGTTCGCAAACGCACACACTCATGAATATCGAAAGCCGCGACTTCAGCTACAGGCTACGGAAGTTCGGCAGTTGTCGGGAGTAATCGGAAATGTTCGTTGCCTATAATCCGAGTAAAAATAATAGACGGAAATCTAACATTATGCATTTTTATTTAGTAAGGTTTTATTTGTTTAAATAGCAGAAATGTTTTGTTTCGCGGGGGCCATTTTGCTTTTTTCATTTGATAAGCATTGTTTACTAATTTGTTTGCGCCAGTATATTTGTAGTTTTCTTAAAAGATTTTTCATTTTAACATTTGAAAGTAGGTACATTTAACAGTTTATTACTGAATTTTTATAATAATTGTAGTAATTTGCTTTTACTAGTGCGTTTGTTGATTTTTTTTAAATGTTATTTGATTGTGAGGTTTGTGTTGAAAATGTGTGTTTATTAAAAATTAAAAATAACAAGTTCTCACAATTGTCATTCGGTGAAAAGATTCAAATTGTGTCTAAAGGTAGGTGTGTACCCGAGTTACAACAATTAAACCAGCAAAAGGGGAATGTAACACTAAAGTTTCTAAGTTGCTAAGTGTAAAAATGTTAAAAATTATGAAACGTATAACTGGCTGTGCGGTTGTGTACACACGATTAAATTATGCTGTTTTCCTTAGATATTGTTTAGTAATTCTAGTACAGTGTGGACTGATTCGGGATATTCAGATTCAAATAATTTCTATTCCGCGGCAAAGAAGCATGACCATACGGAAAAACATCTGGAGGCCTGCTTAAAATTAAATACTTTTGGTCAAGTAGCCGGAAGCTTGAATATGTGAAAATTGAAGCTGACTGGGTGAGTAGTTATAATATTTTAGCTTGTTATTTTACTTATTACAATTTGTTCCGCCGCGACGATCGATTGCTGTTTTGTCTGCGTTGCCGTAGAAGATGTACATGAATAGTAGTACATCTAAGACGTGTTCTGTTGGCATGGTTTCCGACTTAGAGATCCGTCGCATGGCTGTGGCTATGCTAAAAATCTATAAAAGAAAAAGTTTTTGTGACCGAGTACTCCGCCGCATACCCAGTGTCATAATCCTGTGCACGCCGCTGCCTTAACTCATATATGTATAAAAAATGAATCTCAAAATAGCCAACAAACAGGTAGATTTGATTACCTGATGTTAAACGGTCACCGCGGTCGATGCACGCTCGCAGCGCAGCAAGTCATACGTCGGGTCTTACCTTCTTCTCAATCTTCTCCGTCTGTTCGGGTTCTTCGTCGGAACTGCCCTCGCTCTCGGAGCCGTTCTGCTCGGAGCTGGAGCTGGAGGATTCACTGTCGGACTCGCTGTCCGACGTACCCGACTGGGACGATCTGGGGGTGTAACAAAGAAATAAATGAAACGTAGAAGTCGACGAGTCGGTTTTTACACCGTTCGACTTGCGCAACTTTAAAAAGCAGGGTCACGTGTGAAAGGTTTATCCTCGGGATCATAAAAGCACGTGCGAGTGTCCTGGTGAAACCCAAGATAATGTATGTATCAGCATATATATATACTAGCGGCCCGCCCCGCCCCGGCTTCGCACCAGTGTACTATTAATAGTTTCCGCAGCGTATGCGATGAAAAAAGTTTTTAAGCAAATTTTTTTACACCTTGGTTGACGTTACTGAAGGATCCCTTATTATTTCTAGTAATAAATATAGCCTATGTTACTCGGGGATAATGTAGCATTCTAATGGTGAAAGAGTTTTTAAAATCGGTTCAGTAGTATTTGAGTTTATTCGTTACAAACATGCAAAAATACAAAGCTTTCCTCTTTATAATATTACTATATATGTATATATATATATATATATACCGTTATACCTGTGATTGCTGGTCTTCTTCGGTTTCTCTTGCTTACGTTCCTTGGTGTTGGTTTCTTCCCTGAAAAATGAACAGTACATGTTCAAAACATTAAATTTTAATGGAGACAATGGTCAAAAAGTTCTTATATAAATTAAATTTGAAGTAACATTAACAATTTGGAGCAGTCTAGTTTATTTAAAACCCTTTACGGCTGAGGACCTAGTTTCAATTTGAAAGCATTTACGATTGCAGACTTCTACCACCTCTGTGGATTGAGATTATGAGTGAACGCTACATTTGTAGGTATCATTTGTCCCAAACATACTTCTTAACTGGAAGGTCATGTGTCCGGAAGACTTAACAACAATTACATTACAAATCACACCAATTTAAAAGCGGTCGATCGCGGAAAACATAAGGACGAGTTCTGCATGCATCTCTAATTTCTGAAGTTATGTGAATATTAAATATTAAATTAATATTAAAAGTTACCGATTGTCACTGAATGTTCTTAGAACACAATCACGAAGACGTGTGAAATTGCCAACTATCCAGTGTTATGAGGTTTTATTCCTCACATTGTAAAAATAGACCTGAGCCCAGCAGTGAACCATTCCCGCGCACACCGCACGACCACTATCTTGAACTACCCTCTATGAACTTCAATTCACTCACTCGTCAGAGGATTCCTCCGAGCCGCTGGAGGAGCCCGACGAGTCTGCCGACGAGCTGTCGTGCCCCTCGCTGTCCGGCTCCGAGTAGAAGCTCTTGTTCTTCTGCATTATTATTACGAAACACTCGATTACTTAAAAATAAACAAAATTTTGATCTCAAAGACCAGTTATAGCATAATGAAAATTCGTCCCCACTCTTCTTGTGAAATAGACTAATTAGTCTAATTTAACTGCACCAAAATCAAATTAGATACCTGTGTATCGTCATTGGCAGCGGTAGTCGGTTGTGCGGTCTGTGTGGGCGTGTCCCGCAAGTTCGCCGCGAACACGCTCTTGGGCGCCACCGGCAGAGGGCGGTAGCCGGCGGCCGCACTGCCGATGTACTGGGACAGCGAGCCCAGGGTGTACTGCTGGCGATCTGCCAATAACACGATACTCGTGGAAGAATGAAGCAACAGTTGCCGCTCAGTATTACGTAACCGTCTCCATTGCCCGGAACTATCGACACATCAGAAGACCTACAATCCATGTCGAATCCCACACTTATCAACTGAAGCCATATAACTAATTTTTAACCGTTAAATGTATAATCGTTGACATGTATGAAAATTTCATTTATAATATTAATTGACTAAATTTGTGGTGACCTAGATATATTTTTTATGTATTTATTAATAGATTAAAAACTTCGTTTTAATTGTGTGCATGCGACGGACTTATAGAGGAAAATTTTTTTTTGTATCAACTCAGAATGTGTAAAACCTGTATTTCACAATAAATGAGATTAGACCTGATTTGATTTCATAATGTATTTCCTTAAAGCACACTGACCCTTAAAGCTGCTCTGTATCGCCGGCTTGGCCTTGTCTGGGCAGAAGATGTGGGCGGCGTGGTGCCTGAGCTGGGGGCAGGCGGCCGGCTCGATGAAGGGGCGGAGCGCCCGCGCCCGGTCTCTTACATCGTAGCTAGTGTCGTAGCGCGCCAGCGACAACACGTACTGGCAGACGGGCAGCGTCTCCGGCTGCGTGAGCGACAGCTTCACCGCCAGCGACAGAAGCTGCAGCTTCACTAGCTCGTCCTGACGTAATACATTTACGAAGTTGTACTTGACACGAAAGAAAAAGTGGTACCTGGAATTTATTCATATAAAGCAAATTTGCATACAGGGATTCAATCCAACCTTAAATCCTATTGAATCTTAATGAATATTTCCGTGCTCGTGATGCATCCTGCTGACCGTCGTGGTGCAACGCGGGACGAGACGACGATGCCGTGTATATCTTATTAGAAGTAACTCTAATTTTGTTACGCTGGCTAGTACAGCAAAAAGAAACGGTGTAGACCTTTATGTCGGTAACAAAGCCTATTCAAATTAAAATTTACAAAAATATTTATTTTATTATTAGTATGAATTATATATTTAAATTATTGTATATGTAACTAGCAAAGACAATTTGTTCTTAATAAGTGAACAAAATGCGCGTAAAAAAATATTTATTATATAAAAGGTGCGTGTGTGACTATTTATATTACATTGGTACATAGCGTAGCAGCTTATGTAATGCATATAAAAAAAATACCTGATCGGCAAAGTTGGAAGCCATGTGAGCCAACACGGCCGCAGCCCGAGGGTGCTTCGCGCCGTGCTCGGCCACCAGCCACACGGCCGCCGCGCGCGCGTTGCCGGCCAATCTGAGAGGATACCACCGGTAAGGTTTAAAGAGATAATATTAAGTATGATGTAACAATGGCGACCCGCCGGTAAACACGACTTCTATCATACGATTTGCCATGTCCACCTTCCCCACTAACTTTCCTCGTGATTACATCAGTAAAACCCCCACAAAAACCCGCGCAGTTTCGTTTGAAGTTATCGCGTTTGAGAGATACTTCGTTCTTGACTAAGTAGTGACTGCCACTAGATACATACGTACGTATCGACACGATACACGAGGAACGGCGGTACAGCGCGCGAGTGGCAAGATAAATCGTAGAGTCGGATCAATAGCCGGCGTTGGTTTACAGCTTCTACAATGTCACAATCTTTTTGTAACTGTGTAAGGACAAAGTTTACCTTACAAAAAGCGGACATGAGTAAAGATAATTGCCATTTAAAGGGGACCATATCACTTGTTGGGCGTATGTGACATTTGAAATGATAAAAAATCTTCGCGCGTGACCATATTATTCGCATGTTTTTGATAAAAATCCATTTTTCAATGAGATGTTAATGGAAATGTTAATGGAGATATTCATATTTTTCTTCCAACTAATCGCATATCAAAATAAAATATAACTGGTAAATGTTATTACTTACACACAATATTTCGAAAAAAAAGTGCCATGAGTTTGTCTCATTTCGCCAAATTTTTAAATGAAAATTATTTGAATCAAAACATTAAGTATCAGAAGCTCGCCGCGTTGGCCAAATGCTGTCTGCTTATCAACAACCTTCCGTTTTAAACATTATTATGTGGGCCGTCCGGTTCAGTTTCACCTGTCGGAGCGCAGCAGCTTGGCGGCGCGGCAGACGGCGGCCCGAGCGGAGCTGGCCCCGCCCCCCACCACACGCTTCACCACCACCACCGCTTCGCACACCACCCACTCTGCGCACACGGTTTATATTGTTATATTAATGTTATTATGCATATGCTTAGGGGGCCAATTTTGATTAAATCTGTACTCTGTAAGATTACTTATAACAATACGATTCCCATTATAAAACACTATCCCGTTGTGCGCATGGATCCGCTAAACAGGCGTGTTAATTTTTATACTCGACGAGTTCTACTCCTGCTTATCCGACAGATAACAATGATTGCGGGTATGAACCGTTATCTTACCTCACTCAATAAAGAGCAAATACACAGCCTCTTCGGACGTGTTAACATTATAGATATCGGATGCCGACCCGCGGCACTGCCAACTGCGTTGAATCGCTAGACCATAACGTAGAAGATTTGCCGTCGTGAGGAGCCGCAGACGGCACACGGATGGAATCAACCTTGCCACTGACTTTAAATAAGTAAACTTACAGACACGGTAATTGGGTACAACGAGATTGATGAGACAGCGATATATGAATTGCATTAAATTAATTATTGAAACGGTGCCGCCGTCGTTTCATCATTATAGATTTATAAACTGTACGTAAATATGTACAAATGTTCACCCGCTCACACCCGCCCTGGGATGCCCTGTGTCTGTCAGCTCAACGTCTGCAGTCCAGCAGGCAAGGTGAGAACAAATCGGGCTATGAAGCCCTCCCATAAAAACATACCGTCCTTGCTGGACAACAGATGCAGCAGTCCGTTCAAACACGTCTCCGTCTCGGTGTGTATGGCGACCGCGAGCCTGCCGATGGCCTGGATGGTGGCCCCGGCGAAGGCCTTGTCGCTGGACGCCACGTACGTCTGGTACTCGCGCAGTACCACCGGCGCGCTCGCCTCCGTCGCCAGGTTCGTCAGGATCTCCAGCTTGAGCAGCTTGATGTGGGTGGGGTCCGAGTTGCGAACGAAGAACGACTTGAGGAACGGCTCGAACAGGGACTAGAACGAATGACGAGTTTTGATAATATAACGAACAGGAGAAAAGGGGATTTGGGGACTCATTACGGTTCTCGAGTACGAGGCTAACTCCTCTGTTGTATTGCACCTTACTGAACAGCAGACTGTGAGAGTGAGAGAGAGCCATTGACTTTAGCATTGAAAGTCACTGGGTGCTTCATCGTCCGACTTGATCCCAAATGTACTCATAGGATAGGATTGTTATATGCTTATCTACCTGCTACTAACGTCTACGTAAAAACAAATACTTCAATAAAACAGCTTCCTGGTGGATGTGCACCTGTGACCATTTACAATCACGTGGCCTGTCGGCTTTTACTATAAAAAACACCCTTTGATTAGTCAGATCATTAAGTATCCTTACAGCTTAGCACTTCCAGTCTCCTCCAGTGTTGGTCCTGGAGAGTTAGTGCAAGTTTAAGAACACCATGAAGCTTCTCTGGCAGCCGTCTGGCCTACCTTTAGGGCGATTAAAATATCGGATCCTTAATTTGACAGTGATTACTGTTTGATTGTATTGGATATCCGCGGGTCCCACGTACACTCTGTCACACACTACTGCTGGAATGTCGAGATTGACCAACTGTAACATCAGATAACCGAGACCTGTCAAAAATTAACTTTGACAGGTGCAGTGAAATGAGGCAAAATTAACTAACTAACTAAGGGTATCCACCCTTACGTAGTGAACGTACCACCTGTACGGACGGCGCGGTTTGCGTCGACATTCATTGTGCGCACTGCAGAGGACTGGAATAACCTGCCCGCGTCGGTGTTCCCACCATCTTATAATGTGGGAGTCTTCAAGAGGAGAGTGAATAGGCTATTATACGTTAGTGCGTTCAACATCTTAGACTTCATCACCACTCACCATCAGGTGGGACTGTTGTCAAGCATTAACTTGTATTATGTAAAAAAAAAACTAACCAACTAATTACTGAGGGCGCGTTGACATCGGCGTTCCAGACCTCTACGAGCACACAAATCCCACAAGTGTCACGTGAACTCACCCGTCTGGTGACGGTGAGCGCGGCGATCGAGTTGAGCACGACGCTCTGCACTTCCAACGGCGCGCGCAGCAGCCGGATCATGGCCTTCGCTACGGGGGGCAGTTCTTGAGCTGCAATATTAAACTCTTGACGAATATCAGTGTGTATACTATATATGTCAGGATGTCCCGAAAGTCAACGTCAAGAAGGCACTGGGTGAGAGGTCAGGTTCGACAAGTTCAGGTATATATATGAAAAAAAAACTATGACTTATTGTTAGTAAAGTATTAAGTAGCATATTTTCAACAACATTGGAATTAGCCACCTTCAATTACATCATAGGTACTGTGGCAACAAACAATGCAATTCGCCTACGGTTTCTTCATTAATATAATCTTAAATAACCATCACATGTCGAGCATATGTTGATGTTGTTGTCGAGTAGATGTTGTCCGATTTGTAAGAATAATATTGTTTGGGTTGTGGTTGACATTTTTTTGTTATTTTTAGTTACAAAAGTAGCAAATTTTGAGATCTTAAATAATTGGGTATTTTTTTAAATAAATTTCCTTAGATAGTATGGTATATTTTTATGGATTAAGGGGTCGAAGTTAAACAAAAATGTTTTTTAAACCATTACTTCAATATACCTAAATGGACTATTCCTGTTTCGGTCGCAGTATCGGAGAGCGCAAATCCCCCGCCGCCCGAAATCCATGTTACATAAAAAAGTATAATTCTTGATTTAAACCAACCTGGCCCGCAGTGGTAGAACAGCTGGGCGACCGCCACTACCACGCCGGCATTCCTGCTCTGCAGCAGCGGCTTGGCGGCGCGCAGCAGCAGCCGCAAGTCGGCGTCCACGCTGGGCGAGGACCTGCGCCGGCCGCCCTCGCCGCCGCCCGTGCTCGCCGAGCTGTCGGACTCGTAGAACGGTTTCTCGCCTTCGCTTTCACTCGAGTACTGGAACGAGAGCAAGTTTAATTAGATTTCGTACAATCTGCAATTTTGTAATTATATACAATACTGTACCCGCCATTTCGTCCGCGTGGAATTTAACAAAAAAGTTATTTAGTAGAAATAAAAGTAGCCTAAGTTACTCCTTATTACGTCAGCTACCTGCCAGTGAAAGTCCCGTCAAAATTGGTCCAGCCGTTTCAGAGATTAGCGGGAACAACCAGACAGACAAAAATTGTAAAAAATGTTATTTTGATATATGTACCGTATATACATTCATATGCATGTAGTAAAAAGCGGTTATTTTAATATTACAAACAGACACTAAAATTTTATTTATTCCATTTTGACTACCATCGCATCTGCTATGGCTTTAGTGTTACGGACAAATAAGCATCGTTGACCACATAACGCCAGCTGGCACTACTGCCGTGTCCACTATTCCATAAAAAAAACCCGTCAATGTACTCACGTCACTGTTAGGGTCCGGGAAGCAAGTCTTAGCGTACACCGTGAGAACATTCAGCAGAGCCAGCTGGCCCCATTCGTCGACATCCGCCAACAGGGAGCATAATTTCCTAAAACGAATGAATGATCACATCAGTTTCTGCATCATCATCATTACAACCCATAATTGTCCCACGGCTGGGCTAGAGTCTTCTCTCACTGTGAGGAGGTAAGGCCATGTTCTGCCACGCTGGCTAACTGCGGTTAGCCACAGTACACTTGCCATCAAAATAACTCATCTTGCAATCTTATATAGTTTTCTCACAAAACGACAATGTATTGTCGTGTGTAATGTGTTATTACAGCATATGTGGCAATGTGAACGAGTCCCAAGTTTATCAATGATAAGAGACAACAAACATATTGAATTAAGCTGTCATCAATACAATTCTACCGGTTTGAAATTTATTAATATATTATGTCAATCTTTAAAACATCTCATACACGTATATGATGTGGCAAATTCACCTGTAACTCCTGTGTATGAGACTCATTCTATCGCCGCATACTTCCGAGAAGGCCATTGCAGCGGAGCCGACGACAAGCGGCGCCTTATCCGAGAGCAGCTTGTCTATGATGGCCACTAGTTCCTCCTTCTGTTCTGGGTCCAGACTGTTACGATAAAAACATTATTTTAATCACAACATTAATATTTTCACATCAAAATCTACACAATCCTAGCTAATAATGTTGTAAAGCAAGCAACTTCAAGCAACAATTACTACCGACAACCGTTGGTGCAGGTGAATTATTGTGGTCGGTGACAACAAATACAACATACGGCTTGGAAAAAATAAACACACCTGTACAGCTTGGGTATGGCGTGCGCCGCAGTCTTTCTGACGTAAGGGCTCATGTCGGAGGCGGAGTCCCGGATGGCCAGCATCACGATGGGCACTATCATGGTCACTCGGATGGACGACAGCACGCGGAGCGCGCTCGCACGGATCAGCTGGTTAGGGTCCTGAGGATACATTTTCTACCTTTATAAAATACTAGCACCCCTCACTGACTTCTTCGGATTGAACAATTTATGCTAATTCATATATGATATATAACTTTTGTCCACCAACAGTAAGGTACCTTTCAAATCGAAAAAAAAAAATCTTAGAGGTGGAATTGTGTTGGACGTACCAAAGTCCAAAATTCTCACTCGCTCTTTATACAATAATGGATTAGTTATTAATAACTTTCTCTATAAATCTGAACAAACTGAACTGAACTCAACATATTGAGTATTACATCTATCAGTAGGATGGTATCTAGTAGCCAAAGAGCCAGAAATACAAGTGTATATCTCCAATCCAACTGCAGCAAGATGGAGAAGTACTCAAGGTCTCCTTAATTGAGGATGGTATACTAGTCAGCTGTAAGCCACTAATAAGATTGTGCCAAATAATGCTGCATTTTCCTTAATAATATTATAAACTCTATAAAACAATAGCTATAACATTAGACTTCTCATTTAATATAAACTATTGCTATGAATATCAATAAATATCTTTTTCATAATATTCTGTGTGATGCTTATTAAAAGTATTTACAACTGTATGTGTTTGTAAAAATATTAATAGTAATCAATACTAATATTATAAACAGAGAGTGCACAGTTAGTAAATTTGTGTATATGCAGAAAGCGATCTCTGGAACTTCAATACCTATATGAAAAACTCTTTTACTGTTTGAAAAGTACATTGTTCAGAATGGACATAGGCTACATACCAACTATACATATATAACAATTCATTTTTGAACCCAAATGAAGTCCATTATCCACCAGTACATAATATACTATGCATCTTGACGTTTCAATTTAATTTGACTAATTTAATAATTATAATAATTTATATTATCTTAAATTTCTAACACTACCATTAAAGGCTATATCTCCCCTTATGATTATGTGAAATTTTAATCAAACATAGACTTATCTACTAAATAAATAAAAAAACAAACACTCATTTACAATAACATTACATGCAGTACCTTTAGAGCCCTCTGGAAAGTGCTAATGGACAGTAGCGCCAGGTCTTGTTGCTCCTCGGCATACCTCACCAAATACACATATACTAACTTCTTTACTTCTATGTTCTTGGACACCACATTCTTAACCACTGCTGGAAACCTTTAAAGTGAGAGTGTGTAATATTGAACAATTTAAAAATAGTACATACAAAAAGGTAAAATGAGTATTTTCAGTATTGACAAAGCCAGCTTCCAACAATGGAGCAGAGCTATTGTAATATTAAAACTAAGTTTTAATTATTTTAATAAAAATCCCATAACAAATAATCTTGGATAACTTCCCCATGTTCATTTGCCACAATTCATTTGTAAACATTACCTTATACATATGTATTGTTACAAATATTATATATCAAACAAGCATTTTACTAAAATACACAATTTCAATCCAAATATTAAACAGATACAGACAATATTCAGCTGAGGAGGATATTGTGTTCTGTATCAAATCAAAACTAGTGCTTACTCTGTTGATCTTGATTAAGCATGTTAAAGTTGTAACTCCAATAAGAATAAAAAATAACATATGTTAATAAATTGAAAAAATGATATTTGAATCTGAAGCTATAATAAATTGTAATGTTAATTTAATTATCAATTGAAACTATGTGAAATTGGTATTAAAATTAAACTGAACACGGTAACATTGAAATGAACTAAAAAATCTTTATAAATATGATGTTTGTTCTCTGAACATGATGTTGCTTTTATAGCTCATATAGAGCTATTGGATGTAAATACTAAACTTTCATTTCTTTCCTTGTACTTACAAATCTGATGCATCACGACCTTTAGCTATCATCCCAATGATCCTCTTCATAGCCTCCAGCTTTAATGAATCCTTAGAACCATCCAGCATGATTTTGAGGTCTTCATTTCTGTAAATAACATTATAATTAAAACTAGTATTTAAATATCTAACAATGATGTATTAGATAGTGGTGTATTAGACAATGATGTAAAATTTCTGAATATTATAATCTAATATTATACCACAAAAATTAATCAAAGCTACAAAACTAATAAGGTCGGTTAACAATCTTACTTTTTAAGGACTAACTCCAATTTCTAAGTTTTTCTTCACAATTGGGGAACCATTATCTATATATATATATACTTACACTATATAAAACTATCCTCCACTATACTGTCGCAGAGTGTATTGATAGGGGAAATAGCAACAAACTTCAGAAATACGAGTTTTTAAGCTGCCTATAGGTCCCACAAGAGGGTTGGTTTGTGATAATTGACTACTTAACATATTCTGTTCAGCATTATAGTTAATAATATTTCACAACTAGCCACAGCCATCCACAATTTTCTAAATCCCCGCTGCTGCCTGAGATCTCATTTGAAGGAACCTGAATCTATCTCTCTCGTTTCGTCACCAGCCATATGGCTTGGTACCACTTATCGTCTTGACGTAACTCGAAATTATGAACATTTTAAATTAATGAACTACTTACTTCTTGTAGTCGGGCTGGAAGAAAGCTCCCGATGCTGGGTCGCTGGCCGGGTACTCCACTTCTCCAGTGACCACCTTATCATTATTATAAGAAGAATTCCCACTCATTTTGTCCTATTCTAATTGTTTTATCAATAATTTGTAAACATTTACGATCTATTTGTGTCTAGGATAAATAGAAATCGGCTTCAAATCAACAATTTTATTCGAGAAATGCTTTTTGAAAGACGGTTTATTGAATTGTAAATGACATTGACATTTGACTACAACAAAACCTCACAATGACGTATCAATTTTGCTGTCAGACAAAATGCGACATGACATTGATAAAACAGCAAAATTACACAGACAAATAAATTTGGTTGACAGATTTTGACAAATTTGATTTTCACGAATGTCTTTTAACACCATAGAAACATTGTGTCAGTTTTGGTTTTAATATTTTCTTACGGCCCACTCCGACTTCATTCGAGTTGAAAAGTTTATTGTATTTACATATTATATAGCCTATGTCTATCCGGAATAACGAACCCTTAAAATAATAATATAATTTCAGATGATGTCGTAATTTCAAAAATTAATTTCCGCATATACACAGTACACACACATTCACCAAACTCGCACACTCTCTCTCTCTGTATATTACTTCTATAAATAAGAATTTTATTCTTGTCGTGATCTTTTGATGATAATGACGATTCTCCTTCAAAAATGGTTCCTACTTAAATAATATATCTCATAAAAAAATTTCATGGAAATTTATTAGAAAAAAAGTCAGTATCGTTATTTTTATATATTATCAGTACCGTAATTTGTATATTATTTGAAAATATTCAGAAAATTATAATATAATATACAATATATTGCATTGGCGACCTTTTAGACGCCCATTTTAGACCCTATTGCCCGGTTGGTAGTGACCTTACTCGCCGAACGAGGATCCCGGGTTCGTCCGCGGCAGACATTTATGTGATAGATAAATGTTTGTTCTCGAGTCATGTGTGTTTGTGATGTCATATTTGTATATATAGGGAATCCTAGTGGGGTGGAGCTAGTGAGTCTGTAAACGTTTAAACTTCTTTTTCACTGACTTGTCACATCCGACGAGTAAAGTCGCATATATATATACTGGAAATGTCAAAATTAGCGAGATAAGATTTAATTCCATAAGAACATAATAATAAATCTGTAACGTGATCAAATCTGTTTATTGAATTTATTATTTTTTTGTTTTAATGTACCGGTAATCCTCATATTATCCACTTTAAGGAACACCGGGAACTACCATCCATGACTTATTAATTATTCGTAGCCCACGCACTCACCGCTACACACACATCCGTGCAACATCCGTCACCAGACTTCATCATCGATCTGTATCGATGACATTACTTATTACGATGAAGGCATGCCAAAACATATCTTTTGGAATTGTTATGCTTGACTATTTTATGATACGGCTATCGGAACATTTAACATGTTCACAATTAACAGAAGAGCGGTAGATAGCCAGGCAGGTAAAAAATCCAACCCCCATGTGTACCGTTGATGTAACTGGCTAGTTTAGAGCGTAGCGGCATCCAGCGGCGATGGCCTAGTGTGACCTTTACCATTGTTTAGAAAGGTGCACCGGAAACAGGGAACCTTATTGGACGGTCATGTAGTAATGGTGATCGATATTTCGTCTCATTTACATAAATTAATATAAAATAACATTTTACAACATATTGTATTGGTATGAAATACGAAATTCGTGAGTATCGGTAAAAAAATGTATAATGTCCGCAATTATATGATTTTAAAATTGTTTATTATAAGCTCCATTTCTAAAGTAAGCATAAGTTTCTGGAATCGTGTCGACTTTTAATAAAGTTGTCTCCTTCACAGTTTGCGTCGCTGTCGCGAGTTCAAAAGGATGTGAATTAAAAGTTCGTCGTAAAACGTACCTAGGATCTGAGAAATTATATTTTATCGTTGCATAAGTGGTACAGATACTAAGAGCACAGAAGAACACTGAGGATGAAGAAATTAAACGCTCAAACATATACCGTACACTAGGATTTCAAGTTGCCAGCGGCATGAACACCAACCACTGAGACATCACAAACAGCCACGGCCTGAGAACAAACAATTAATTATCAATCACACGAGTGGCTGCCGCGGACGGTAATTCAATTCCCGGGATAATTAGTGTCACGTTCGTGCGTTCGCGGAGTGCCATCGGTCGGAATTTTTCTAAAATAGTCGGCAAAATATGTATCGAGGGCTTATTCCACCTCATTAACGTGTATTATGCTAAAAGTGCGATACCGGCGGCAGCTTCACTTTTTAACAACATACTTGAGTTGTTGACAAATAACTGCCATGATTGAACCTCAGTAAAAATGGTGTTCAAACGTTAACTCCTGACATAGTGCTATCGTGCTCGTGTATCTATGTATATTGTTTTAACAAAACCATATGCTGATGTAATCCAACACTATCCGTACACGGAAACACGTATGCAAGAGTGCATACCTAGCACTAATAATTTTCCGCGGGACACTCCATCACTCCCCAAACTCCTCTTTATGTGTTTATACCAATAATAATTCTATAACGCGGACCAATACTGAATATTGATACAAAAATGTAATGAAGATACGATTACTTATCAGTGTAGGGGCCAAAACATATTTATTTGGAGTTTTTGTCTGTCTGTCGCCTTCTGTCTCCGCACTTTGATGATAATTGGCATATGTATTTGTAAGTTGTAATATGAGTCATATTAAGAATTCAACCCGCAATATGGTTCTCTTGAATCGAAATAGGAGAGAAACGATAGTATGGGAGATCATCTGAGAGGATAGTACACAAAGTTAGATTATAACTTAATATTCTAGTTTCCGCAGTTAATGAAAATATCACTAATTAATAGAACTACGCAAGTTAACAATAGCAATCATGCTAATGTTCAGGCAGAAGACCATCAGCTGTGGAAATAAATTCTCAATATGATATAAAAATCGTATAAAATCTATTGCATACTTACTTTCAAAGAAATTGATACAGACACAGAATTGGTTTTAATGATTATTCAAAATGTATTCGATACATTTCGTAAACAAACGTAATGATTGTACTTACAGCAACAAAATAAACACACTGTAAGCATAACTCTTCCACATAGACGGCCACCGAGGACGCCTAAATAGGTCAATAGCGTGAAGCGTGCGAGATGAGAAGCTTTTCCGGAACTTTAATAGCGTTAAACTGTGTCGGGGATAAGCGTATTGTAGAGTTATAAACACCATCCAAACTATAATTTTCAATTTTGATACAGTATTATTATCAATCATGTAACCTCGCCGGAATGAAGCGCGGTCTCTACGATGATGGCTTCTCTTCCGACATACAAGCGGTCGATCACGCTACTCGTAATTATTATATCGTTCTAAGTAACTATGCTATATTCTTTTGTTTATCGCTAATTAAGCGATAAGGTCGTCTGTTCTTAAAACATTGTATCTAAAGTTTTCTATATACTATTTTTGGTGTGCATTAAAGAGGATTTTGTTTGTTTGTTATATTCTTTTGTATAAAGAGTAATTTCCGATTTGTAATAGTAATATTCGAATCTGAAATAATAATTTGTAGACGTGTTAAAAAACTAATGTTGTTTATATATTTGTTCCAATTTCTTTTCTGTTCGTGCATTACAAGTTATGAATACATTATGTGTCCGTGTGTATAAATAAAATTATAAATTATATTATAATTATTATAAATTCCCGGTGAGTGTTCAACGCAATCCACCCGCTCGTCGTCTCCCTGCAACTGCATTCCTGTTTGAAGAATCGTCATAGTTTCTTTTTACATTGTATCCATACGTTCCATGGAATAACGGTAAGTACATGTACTAGTTCAAATTTAATCTTTAAGTGTGGTTCGCAACTTATTTCCCTTATTTAAAAAACGTCAAGTATCAACTTAAGTACAACACTCTTGTGCCTGAGATAACAAAACTTTAAATAGATAATGCAAAGCCATAGTGTATTTTTTATTTATTATTCAAGCCTCTTCAGCCAATATTAGAGCCAGAGCAGTGCAGTAGGTTTCACGTTTCTTCGAAGACAACTGTATACGTGTATGTACGACGAGGGATTACTGCCTCCATATTGATTAAAGAGAGTGTGGGCGTTGGACCAATACTGCCTCTGTATTTGACCTGTTGGGCTGTTCTAGGTAATCGAGTTATTAACATATACTTCTTAATCGATTAACTAATATCGATTATATCATTAATAGACTTTTATGTTAATTGCCCATAAAATGGTTTTAATGCGAACAAATTGTACGTTAATAACTTCCAATATTTTCTTATTCATAATAAATGACTTAAGAATCTGTTTCTGCGTTATTACTCGAGTCGGCGTCCGCTTGAAATTAGATTGAAGAGTACACACTTCTCTCTCTAGACTCTACACTTCTAGAAGTTATTTGTTTTTGATTTGATTGCCGATTCAAACTTACTTTCATTTCGACTTAATTTTAAAATCGTACTGGCGAACCTATTACAGTTTCCTTCAAATACTAATGAAATTCTCGATCGGAGTTAGTTCTTACTTCGATCGCTAGCTCCTGTCTCAAGATTACCAGTTGGAATAAATTTGTATCAAATTCGGTCCAATTCACAATTCGATCTTGTCGACAGTAAACAAAGTAAGTTTTGCTAACAATATCAAAACATAGTTGTTTATAAGCGTTTTGAAACACAAATTAGTGTATCTTTAAAAGGGTGTAACAACATTTAAATCAGCTATAAGATATCGACACAAACAATCTTCTTCGAAAGATCCGATCAAAGACTTGTAAAACTAAACTTCGCAAGCCTTCTTATTAACAAAAATACAATGTTCAACGTCAATAGACTTAACAAGGACATGAGTATTAAGTAGCGTATTTTGTTTTGGTTCGTTTGATACGTTTAATCTGACAAATTATTTTTTTTTTGTATTATGAAGGTAGTATGATCATTATCGGGTTCGCTAGCTACTCTCTGCTATTTATAATCAACCCTGTAATGATCTAATCCCCTTTGTTTGCTTGGTTGGTAGGTATTGGAGAGCCACTAAAACCAGCATAGCAATCATTTTCGTTTGGGCAACATCTTTGTTATCTGTTGTAAGAAAATGTTCGAATTTCAAAGTCGCATGTCATTAGTAAACCTCAAAAAACAACAGATACCGTAAAACTCAAACTGTGAACGTTGTGTTACGATTGTTAATTAGTGAGTATTCGTAATTGGATTTGAGTGTTAATTACCGAAGCAAGGCGGTAGGAATTGAAGATTTTAGATTCTTTGCAAAATATTTAATTATCTTCTTAATGAATATACATACACGCACTGAAAAAAAAACAAAACACAGATACATAATAATTAAACAAGCTTTGTCTTATAATATTTGGTGAATATTAGCTATTATTTATATACGACCTAAGTTTTCCACGTAATACTTTTTCCTTTTTTGGCCCTACTTGAGAATATTTCTGACTAGGAATAAGTAATGCCCTTGTTCAATTTTTTCGTGTAAATTTCCTGTAATTGAATTGTGTGTACAAAATAAATAAATAAAATATCTTTACGAGATAACATTTTCTACATTATAACTCTAATAATATCGTCAGCAAATATTTATCTTTAAAAATGACAGAAATCATATTTAGAACCACAAAGAAAAATCGTGTTCCAATGTGCACTCCAAGTTATGTTACTACTGCTGTTAGAGGTACGTAGTAGAGGTGAGGCTGTTGATTTTAATGATGTCTCTCAACAGTAAACAATTCCGCATAAAAAACGACAGCATATAAAAAATGAAGAATTGAGATTTAAAAAGCATATGAATGAAATCATAGATTTAAATCAGATACCGTATAAGGCTAATTGGCGTGCCTACACAGGAGAATAAGCGTGACAAAAATGATCGTATAAAAACACGTGTAAACGGTTTCTTTATGACTCAAAGTTGAAACTAACTATAGTTTAAATTGTGACAAATTCCTTTTGATAAATATTGTACTTTATCTTTTGATATAGGTATTCATCAAATAAAAAGGTGAAAAAAGTTGCTGGATGATAACGAAAATGTTAGCACGAGCGGAACAATTAAAATGTCCTGTGTAATTTGTACGCCAGAATCACATTTTACGTGACTTCTTTCGTGTGCGTGTGAAAGGAGATATTACAAGTCATATATATATTATACTAGATTTTGCCCGCGGCTTCGCCCGCGTGGAATTTGGTCTGTCACATAAAGATTCGTGAGAGATCATTTTGAATAAATAATTACAAAAAAAATAATAATGCCTGTAATAAATAGCTTCGAGAATCTAATTAGCTAAAAAAACTGCAAAATAAACCCAACCGTCAATGATGTCGCGCTTTGCGTCCCACACCGAGTTATAGTAGGCTCTTAATTGCGCTCCATTCAGGTCAATCTTATCGTGATAACTTTAAAACTATTCCTCCAAATTAATTTGTGTAAAGGACAAAGTTATATCAAATATTAAAAGCGACAAATGTATCAATTTTTATAAGAATTTGATTATTATTCTAAAATGTGTATTGTAAAAAAAGTATACAATTTAAATGTATTTATGGCTCACTAATATATACTAATATAGTGGCTTCCAATTAAAAGGTAGATATATACTCTCGCGGACTTTTATTTAGAACTATTTAAGACAAACAATATTACGATACATTATATTCGTGTAACTCCAAAGGTTTAGGCAGCGCACGCCAGGATAGCTCTCAGAGAGCAGGATTTTTTCCGACTTACTTGATATTTATCGTTATATTATGGCCAAATTACACAAAATCTTTATAATTAGTAGCCCATATGTTATTTTAATCTATAAGCTATATTACTGTAAAGTTTCATCTAAATCCGATCAGTAGTTTTTACGTGAAGGAGTAACAAACATACATTCATCCATCCTCGCAAACTTTCGCATTTATAATATTAGTAGGATTATTAGTGTTCTCTATGAATAAAATGGACTCCGTATGTATCTTTTAGCTAATCTGTGATTAGACGGGCGTGGCGCGGCTCGGGAAGTACTCGTGCAGGACGCGGCAGCGCTCGTGGCGCGCACAGTAAAGCCGCGCCGGCGGGTGTCAGGCGGATGTGCGCGTTTTTGACATTTCAACGCGCTCAGCCACGACGGCGGCCAACGATGTCTCCGCAAACCTGACTCCGAGCCGCGGACCAACTCGACCCTTCTGAAGCAAACGCTTAGTATAAATCATTGAGGTGTCATATACTACATACTAGAGTATGAGCAGAGCACTATTACGACACTAAATTAAATAAGTTAATGTTACGTGTCAGGATCCGTAGGCTCATAAAAATGCCACAATAGTTCCGCAGAGACTTTATTTTACTTCACACACACTTCACAATCACAGTTACACTCGTAGATCGCAGGTATTCGCTTCGTAGGGAGAGAACTCTTCACTTCGTATCCGGAGACCGAATGCCCCGTGGGCGACCCTGCCCGCTATTTATATCGATTTCCGGGCTTCCAGATTTTTCCACGCCTTTCGTTGAAATAAACGATAACAAGAATAATTCCCGGAAATCGACATAACAATAGCGGGTCAGGTAAACACCCTCGTTTCGACCCTCATGTACGTCAATCTCGCCCCTTTTGCCTAAGGCATTCGGGCCAGATTGGCCTGAAGTGACCCAGGTAGTTTTTATTACTACCTGGGTTTCTCTTTTATTGCCTCCATTGTCTTTCTCCGTAACGGTCGGCCACCCTTCCAGAAACTTCGTAAGCCTGCCGACTTCGAGAAGCTTCGTAACATTAATTAATATTTTAAGCAAGCAAGATGAACCACGTGATATCTTATCGTGTCCATATCGGCTTGCGCACAAATTGTCTTTGCCGTAACAGCTCGCTCAGTGGTAGATATCAATATCGAAATATACATATAGCAACATGTACTCGTATGCAACTCTGATAACAGTAGATGTACATTAGCTTTCGAACGTATTGTACCTTTTCTCATTTTACAGACAGTAAATATATTTGGTACTAAGCGGACATCTATTATTGATCAGTTCATCTGCCACCAAATTTATTGTATTAACTTTTATTTTTTCTTTTTATAAAACTGATCTTTTTAAAACACCGGAAACTCAGTTTTGAAACTTGCAAAACAGTTTTAAGTGTACAACAGAACCTATAGTAAGAAAAAAAATTATTTTTTGAGAAATGCTAGGGACATATTATGTTTCCAATCCAAAACCTTTTTTTCTGGGAAATTTAATCCAAATTTCTTATGGTAAACGTGCTTAAAGTACATATACATGGATAAAAATACGTACAAAAAAATAATACTTATAATAAGTGTCTAAAGACCCGTAATCTAAATAGTTTAATGACTAATGAACCTACTGCTTTCATTAATGCTTATAAATTCATAAATCGGCATTGCACCTTTAGAGTGAGATAGCGATAAAATATTCTGAAAAACTTTCTTACGTAGTGTTATTCTTTCCAGTTTTTATTATTTTCTACCATTTACGATGTGTGTGTCTGTATGTGTGTGAGTGAGCTTAAATTTCTTTTCAAGCGGGTTTAGCGCTATTTTTTTGATGGCAGACATGGCCACACAGATGGCATCTGTTGATAACATGCAAATACTTATAGATAACTGGACGGCACACCTAACTCCTTAGCTCCCCCAATATTAAATTATCTTTGAGTCTTTGATAGGACAAGCCACTAATAAAGATATATGCAATCACCGTGACGGTCCAATCATTGTTTCTGCATCTGATTCACGTTTACACATCTACGGGATTATGCAGACTCATACTGAAATTTCGAATAGAAATAGACAGTGCTCAGCTTGATTGGTTCTAGGAAATGCTACACAGCCCACGGGCTGGTGCGAAAGCATAATAAATTAATTAGCAAGGGGCAGCCGAATACCCGGGCAGCCTAACCTAATGGTATCATACTTCTATACGTAGACGTAAAATAGTCAACCCACATTGTTCTGAGATAGTAATTTAATGGCAAAGGTCAACAAAAAAATAAGAATTTGATAATAGCTTCGAAGCCGTTAGTTGGATTTTGACGAGAATGGAGCCACATAAGGTAAATAGACTTCTTGCTTCATCGTCGAATTAAAATACTTTGTAATTCTGTTAGTTTCAAAGCTAATTTTTATGCTGTTATGCACTTGGTTTTTTTTCACCATTTAGAATATTTTGTTACAACGCAGTTTGGCTGTTAGGTGTATTTACGACTGTAAAAATCGTTATTTTGTTATCCTGCTAATCTATTTCACTCATTTTGAACAAATATACGGGTCGACCGCTCTCCACCGCCAAAGCGACGATATACGCGAAAGTTACTGTATATTGGATAGGTTTTGAATATTTTATATAAGCAGGGTTTTTGAATTATTTTTGGTCCGTCTGTTGTTATCACACGAACGGTAGTTTGTTATGATATTTATCATTGGTTATGTTTAAATGTATATGGTTTAGCTAACTAAAATATTTATTATTATAATATTAAGGTATCCATAGGTCACCTTCGTAGTCGGAATGCTATTGTCGACTTGGCTGAATCGCCGTATAACCTTGATATTAGCACCATGTAGCGCGGTAAATCCTGCTTTACAATTTAAACAATCGCAATGACCAGTCAAGCGCACTCCATTTAAGTACCGCATGTATGCCATGTAAAAGATTTATTCTCACCGTTCGGAAAGCGAGCTCTGACTGCGCACGTTACAGCCATCAGGTATCCTATCGACGCACACCTCGCTGTCCGTATAGGTGGTACGTTCACTACGTAAGGATGGATACCCGCCGGACGTCGTGTTGTTCAATGGAGCAACGGCGATGGGGGAATTACTTCGAACAATTCCTGTGCACACTCTCCAAAATGTATCCTATAGAATACCGAGAGACTGGCCACCCTGCGCCCGTGCTCAAGGCTTCGCAGATTGGTTCCGACTAGATCTGGGTCACCAATGAGCCTCTTTTCACGCCTCTCTATCGAGTCCAACGCTGATAGGTGACATATGGCAGCACCAGCCCAAATGTGACAACAGTACACACGCGGTCGCACTTGAGCTTTATACAGGGTTAAAAGCTGATTCGGTGTGAAGTACCGCCGCACCTTCGCAAGAACCCCTAGTTTCCTTGCAGCTGCCTCAGCCTTGGACTCGATGAACCGACCAAAATTGAGGTTCGAATAAACTTCGACTCCCAACAATTGTAGCCGGTCAGTGCATTATAAGGATACATTCTGAAAAGTAGAAGTCAAGATGAACGGGCTCCTGTTGACGCTGAACAGACACGGTTGTGTTTTTGTGGCGTTGAATCTCACAAGATTGGCATCGCCCCATCGGACACTGCCCGAAGTGAGAGATTCATGCGTTCCACCATGACCTCTCTCGGACTGTATTTCGTCTCTACTGGCCTAGATCTAGACACCGCAAGGTGTCATCATTATTATGGGGCCAAATTTCTAGGTTAAATATATATTTTTTAATTTTAATATATATAAAATTTGCTATCTACATACATAGAAGTCAAAACATATATTTTTTTAATTGTGATACACATTCCTTGCAGGAACGTGTAAATTAATTAATTAATTTAATTAATTCAGCGCAGGACCGATCGTCGTGGAGATCCTTGGGGGAGGCCTATGCCCAGCAGTGGGCGTTGTCCGGCTGAGATGATGATG
The DNA here is from genome assembly GCA_003671415.1 of Megathymus violae. Lineage (NCBI taxonomy): Eukaryota > Metazoa > Arthropoda > Insecta > Lepidoptera > Hesperiidae > Megathymus > Megathymus violae. The sequence continues at coordinate 1,371,363 of PDGT01000054.1, forward strand.
ATGATGATTCCTTGCCACGGTATAAAAAAATTATTAAGAATAAAACATTAAGGATATAAGTTTCTTATTCACTAAACTAGATAAATCAATTTCTACAACAATACATCGATGTAGTCATGAAATTAAATCAATACCTGATAAAAGAAAATAATTATTGTTTCCACTATGGGTGATATTTATGTAAATGTAACGCGTAAAGTTTCCAAAGGGAAGCGACAGTGAGTTACTATTTTATGATATGCGTGTACCAACTGTTCGCATAATGTAAACGCAAGATATAATACTATTTATCGACGTGTTATGTTATATTCATATTCATATTTGTCAACCAATATGATCGGCTACTCAAAGAGATGGCGAAACCATTTTGGAGAACAAAATTGATGACGCTGCAAGTATTTTTTTCGTAGTCCCACAGCAAAGAGACAACACTTCAACTTTAATTTTCATCGCGGAAAGCGGAGTAAGTTGTATTAAGTTTTATTTTTCATAATAACATTTTTATTTTACTTTATTAAAAGTAATTATAACAATAGAACTTTGTTTTTAAATTTCTTCCTTGACAAATTTAGTATCTGACGCGAGCAAAGAACAAGGATAAATAGCCTTTCTATATGTATAACCTACGAAATATTTATTACTTGTAAGTACTCTGTGATAGGGATGTCATGGATATAAAATTTTGTATCTGGATCCGGATAGGGATATATGAATAATATTTAACAGGTTACGGATATGAAATTATTTTATATTATCTGATTTTTTGGGATAATTTGGGTTACGGATATTAGGTGCTTTAGGACTTGTTAATTTTTTTTAAATGTTTTTACAAGGTAACAGTTTGATATTTTTTCTAGGTATTATTTGGTATTATAATCATGGAAAAAAATCAATAGACTTATAAATTAAATAACAGAAACAGTCTAAAGATAAGAGCAACGCGGCTAGTATATCGGCTAGGCCAGCGAAAATGTTATAACATTTACACGCAGCCCCTATCCGAAATTATCCTAAACTTTTTTATCGGATTCGGTTACTGTTTTGGATATATTATTATTTCGGATTTCCGATAGTTTCCGTTACGGTTAAGGAGCTCCATAATATCCGTGCTCTGTGATATAGTGAAATACACGTTATTATACTATTCATTATACCATACCGTATTCATCCTTTGGTGGCCAGAATACACCAAAACGCGAAACGCTGGCTTGGACACGACGATGGATGAAGGCTTACCTTAATTGTAATACTGAATAGAGTCCTTTAACATAGCGAATTGTTGTTACTTGTTAGACATCAAAATTTCTTCTACTTTTCATGTCAATAACATATAAATAATAACATCTATCAACAGCACTGCATCTGCATATTAAAATATTCTTTTGAATTTCTCATGTAAGTAGGCTTTGTCATTGAAATAGAAGCCAAAATTTATCGTTTTGAAAAATTATTTTTTTTACCATCTGTTGTGGACTTTTAATACTATAGCCATTTGAAGTCAATGACCGTCCCAAATGTAACTCTCATTCGCGCAATAAATAATAAGTCCGCTACCGTTGCTGCCGAGGATTTCCCAACCATATTTAATAAATTTAATAAAAGTTTCTTAATAATCTCGATTGGGACTATATGGAGGAAATTTAATAAAAGTTCCTCAATGAGATCGGTTGTGAATATATGGAATAAATTAATCATAAGTTCCTCGATGAGATCGATGTATGGAAGAGATTTCATTCTATTTCGAATACAAATTCAAATCAAACTCAAAAATATTTATCGTTTAGGTATTCTGTAAATACGCTTACGCACGTCACTTTTTGATTCTACTAACGTTTCGAAAAGGTGCTTTAACGTTGAGGAGTAGAAACGGCGAAAGACACCCCTCAACACATCTTTTAAACCCACGCAATTTACATCAAACTGAATAGCCGATTATATACCAAATTATTATTAGTATTCGTAATATTTACACAATAACTACAGATAGACACAAAGTCATAGAACAACTTGTATTTATAACAATAGAACACACGCACCAATAAATTCTAATCGGAAGTCGACCAGCGATATGTTACTCAAAATTTCACATAGCACTAAGTAATTGAACAAATTCTTTCTAATTAAACAGAGCGACGGATTACGCTTCGAACCTCATTTATAACTAGAAAGGAACCTACAGTAGTAAGCCGCTAATGGATTTTACACCGACGGAGAGATACGTGCCGAGTGCTCGGGCCAGTATTGAGGTAGTACAGTCCGAAAGAGAGACCACGGTGGAACGCATGAATCTCACTCTTCGGTCAATGTCTGAATGGGGCGATGTCAATTTAGTGAGGTTCAACGCCACAAAACGTAGATTTGTCTGTTATCTGCCAAGAGGAGCCCATTCATCTTGGCTGTTACTCTTCAGAATATATCCTTAGAATTCACTGACTGTCTTCAATTGTTGGGCGTTGAAGTTTCAGTGAACCTCAGCTTTGATCGGTTCATCGAGTCCAAAGCTAAAGCGACGGCAAGGAAACTCGGGGTCCTTTCGAAGGTGCGGCGGTACTTCACACTGAAACAGCTTTTAACCCTATACAAAGCTTAGGTCCGACCGTGGGTGGAATACTGTTGTCACATTTGGGGTGGTGCTGACAAATCTCACCTAGTACTTTCGACTCGCTAGAGAAGTGTGCAAAGAGGTTCATTGGTAACCGTAAGGTAACCTTATTGGTAAGATCTGGTTGAATCTTCAAAGCTTTAAGCACAGGCCGAGGGTTGCCAGCCAATCAGTCTTCTATAGAGTGCATTATGGAATGTGCGCACAGAAATTGTACCAAATAATCTTCCATCGCCGTTCCTCCATCGAACAATCCGACGTACGGTGGATTCCCATTCTTATGTCGAGAACACCCCGCCTGTGCGGACGATATTCCCGTCTTCTTACAATGTGAGAGTCTTCAAGAGGAGAGTGAATAGACTATTATAAGTCAGTGCGTTCAACATCTTGGACTTCATCACTACTCACCATCAACTGGGATTGTTGTCAAACATTAATTTGTTTTATGTAAAAAAAAAAACGTTACAAGACACCGAATGTCTTTTTGAAAAGTTATTTTAAAAATTACCTCCAGATTTTAAGAAAGTATGTAAGTATGCAATTAAAACATTTACCTTAACGGTTTCCACCAAAGGGCCCTCCAACCTATGTCTGTTCCTTACCGAACTCGATGAATTGACTGCGAAAAAAAAATACATTTCGAATTTACCTTTTAAATTCAACCTTGGAAAAAATTATAAGATTATAGCTTTCCATAAAGCTGAAGTGCAATAGAATGGACATGAATTTATTAATTGTGATTATATTTTTTTTAATTTAATTTCATACTTTATTAAGTAATTATTGTCTTTGTGATGTTCATTGTGATTCCCTGTTTAAAATTAAAATTGCAAATTAAAAGGTCACTGGTTAGTTAGGATGCCAAATATATCAATACTAATTATTTCACTTTTAATTTCAAAATATTCTTTATTTCTGGCATCATATTATCAATGTCGCAACCTAACCTAAACAATTTTTCAGATCCGTATAAATGTTAAATGCACTTTTGAACGGTTTGCGTTACAAATCGACGTATGTCGTCAAGTGAAACATTTTCCGCCCGCTTGCAAGACGCTACAAATTTCTCGTTCTGTATTTTATTGCATTGTAAATTTCCTTATTCTTAAGCTTATGATCTTGATACAATATCTGGGGAATATGAACGGAATCTGATTGAGGTGATCGCCCAAGCAGCGAAGTGTTTACGCCGACCGAAAACTCCGGCGCGGCTTGAACACTGATATTTAACTACAGTAACCAAAACTAACAACATCAAGCAAAACCAGGTTAATCTAAAACCGAAAATAATTTTCCATGGCGGGTGGAACTTTCGGTATCGACAAAAATAAAATTTGCTTTAAAATTGTTGAAGGATCTAGCCCCTGAAAATTATTGCTAAAAATTTGATCACACCTAAAAGTTAACCCTGAAACACGGTTATTTATGATTAATACGTACATACAATTTCAACATTTTTCCGGTTCGGTACATTCAGAGAAAATCTAGGGAAATCAGTTTTTCCATCGAAATCCTACTGTACCTACGAGAACAGAAAAAATATACTTTTTAATTCGACAAGCAACGGTTTCCTGCTATCGTTTCAGACACGGCATTACTTTTATCTTCCATTTTTTTTCCCTATATTCAATTCAGAATATATTTTTCAATTATATCGTCTTCGTGAAATAATTGCGTTCCACGTTTAATTACTTTTTAATACATTTAATATTAAAGAGATGTACTCGTAGCTTAAATATGAAAATTAATTAACAAATAAAATCTACAGCTATTAATTAATTTTATAACTCATGGGAACCGCTGAAATTAATTACGTATTAAGTATGGAACTCATACTTATAAATTATGTTTTGCTTCGACATTTACAATACCTTTTATCTCGAATAATAGATGTTCTCTTGAGATGAGACGACAGATATGAAGACAATATAGAAGTTCTGTGTAGATGTTTATAAACTTTTATTTGATTCTTGTAGTTATCACATTGAATAAATATTTTTAATTTTATAGTTCTTACGATTCGAAAATGCAATAGTAAAATTGTGCATTAATCTATCTATACATATAATACAATTCTAACTGATCGCTTCCTGTACCTGAACGATATATGAGAAAAAACATTATTAGGGGCCTTTATTAATGCAACAGAACACATAACAATAGTTGTTTGGAATTTTTGTCTGTTTGTCTGTGCGTTTGTTCGCGCTAATCTCAGAAATGGCTTAACCGATTTCATACTGGTTTTCACGAATGTATTGCAGTAAGCATCACTAAATACTTAAAGTTGGTTTCATTACAATCCGTCCATAAATAAAAAAGTTATAAATTAATTTAAAACAATGCAAGTGCTATTTATAAGCGTAAGGCGTAGTTTTCCTGAAGCAAAGCGAGGACGGTCTACTAGTTCCTGAATAAAAATGTGTAATAATCGTGTCAGGCGTGGATACTACTTGCAAAAGCAAGGAAAAAGAATCATATTGTGAAGCGATTCGCGTTCGGTTAGTAGCGATAAAAAACTCACCCAAAGTTTCCGACGCAGCAGTCGACTTGCAACATACGTTCCTGAGGAACGTTTTAAGCGTTCCCCGCAACCTTAATGCATAAGAGCCGTACACCAGGGGATTCATGCAAGAGTTCGAAACCGCCATAGCGAACAGCAGATCTTGAACCTGGGGCGAGACCCGGGATGCGGAATCCCGGTCTATCATGTACCTGAGAAAAAATATTTTCAATTTTCAAAGATCCGGTAACAGATTAGTGAGTAGACCACCTGCTACCGCAGCATTGACAGCCGATAATGAGGCAGTGACTTCGTTTGTTAACTGGTAATAAAAAACGTAAATATGTCACTAGTTTAGAAAATGGGCGGTAGTTAGCCAGTCCTGTGAAAACGTCGCGATGGCGAAAGATGCAGGAGTGTTGTGTAGATTAAATCAGATGATATCCGTATGTCACTGTTGTCAGCATCTAATCGGGCTCTGATATAACTACTTCAGAAGAATCCTGGTGTTATTTTTTTGGTCCGTTTATCAGCAGGGTATCCTGCGAGTAGAGATGTATGACTTGACGATGAAAGGTGCCTCTAATATTCCGGTTTGCTTTATTCTTACTGGATCGTACAAAAGGGGGATCGGTGAGCCACACGACACAAACTCTAAAACGAGCCCCCAGTCGATCGATGTGAACACATCAACGACTCACCTGGGCATTGCATCCTAGTAGTATACTGAGGAAGTCACAAGTCCCTCAATGTAGGTCAGAGAAATGGGGTTCCCCAAAGATCGAATAAAATATTAAATGATCTTAAACAAATGAATTTGAAAAGGGTCAATGGATAATGGTTCTAAGTTGAAGTGCCTGTCGGTTTGAAATCGCAATTACACTGTCCCGAACACTTACGTATTTTGGCTTGCCTTGTTTTATAACTTTTTTGCTAGTCTTTCAGTTTATAAAACGTTGGAATTTGTGGTACAACTACATACATCATGTTATCATGGTTATGTTGAAAGCTAAAGTATTTGAGCAACATTAATTGAATCGTCAATCTGCATGCATACGTGCAAGCTTCACCTGAGAATATCCATATAACAATACCCTCTGAGACGGCTTTATGCATTTGCTTCATCAAGCAGATGATAATTGTTACAAATTATCTTGAACAGGATAATCTCACTTTACAGCTATGTGATCCATTGTCTCCAAAGTATTGAAAATGTCCCACTTTAACAAAACAATAGGTACCATAGCTCCAATAGCTTGATCGCCTGGAATTAGGAGCTTTGAATGTTCATATCACGCGTGCATTGTATCAAACTGCACGGTATTTAGATGATAAGAATTAGTGATTGTGTATGCGTGTTTATCAAAATAACGTAGTACGGAATTCGCTATCAGAGAAAAAGTAAATGGCAGTAAGCCTATGAGTCTTGTCCAACCTCACTCATTGATGTATGTGGTAGTAGTTTAAATTCTAATTCATTCCCAATTTACAAAACCCAAATTTAAATTCGTAAGTTGTCACTGAAATATTTATGCACGTCAATTTTTTGCTTCACTATCTTGATTATATTAAGTTCAAATGCATGTAACTTTTGGAAATAGATCCCCCGTGCGAGAAACCACTGTTCTGTGTATATCGACGTTCCAACTCGGCGCTGGGCGTCCAGCAGTGGACTGACAACGCCGATAATGATGATGAAGAAAATCAACAATCAAAGCACTATTCTATTCCTTGCTCGAGTATACATTTTAAAGATACTTATTCAAAAAATTTCTACGTGAGCTCGAATAAAACGGATAAACATCTTGTCATGTCAACATGTCTTTTGACATTTTATGAACGTTTATAAGAATTAGCAATTACTTTGGTATGCGAGGGTTGAGAACTGTTATGCTGCTCGCGAATTCAAGAAAGGTAGAGTCGTTACATAGTTATTATTATATACTTATATTCTTTATATACTGTCTGTCTGTATGTCCCGTCGTAACTCAAGAACGGCTTGACCAATCTTAATAAACATGTTGTGAGGAGGTTGTGCACAGGTGATATGCTATATTTTTATCAGTAAATCTAATTATGACTGATCAAGGCAAAAACATAACATTTTGGATAGTTATGTTTAGATATGTAATTAATTGTTCAACCCGAACAAAATCGGACGACACCGTTTGTGATAGGTATATATAATCTCTCTGCCCAGACATGAAAATTTACTTATTTCTATATTTACCTGTTTTCTATGTTCAGCAATTTTATTCTCGTCACAAAGATGAAAGAGCTTTGACGTTCCAAAAGCAAAAAATAATAGCCAAAACTGTGATGACTTTCAGAAAAAATTCTTTTCATTTACCAACATATTGAATTTTGTACGTTTCACTGATCAAAAGTATACGACTGTGTTTCTAATTTTAAGGTAAACTGGCCAGAGTTAAATCGCACCACAAAAGCGGTATGAGCAATTTCATCCAAATTGTGCATATTTATCGTTTGTCGATAGATTTTTATTTGTAAGCACATAATTTATACGAATATATACTTATCAAAATTGATACTTGTAATGACGCCACCTAGTATTTCTTGGCATATCTCACGTTATAGCTCGCATGATTTTAATTCTGTACAAAAGAGATCGCTTATCATGTGCGAATGGTATATATGGTAATAATTATTTATTGCGTACGTAAGATCATTAGCACAAAAAAAAGTATCGGACCTAAAATAGACCCCTTTGAACTTCCATAGCAACCAATGAACTCGACGATGTAAAAGTATGAACACATTCACTTCCTATCATTATTGCTGTGAAGACGTATATATGAACTTACTATTATGTTAAATTTATGTTACATAATATTATATTCCTGCTTATTTTATTTGGTTGTTGTAGTTGAAATGTAAATGAATTATCGTACCTTAAATAATTAATAAAAAGTAAAATAACTAGCAATGTAACATAACTTTATTATAAGGCATGGAGGAAACATGAAGAATGCAGACGGTCATTCGATGGATGATCTTCGTAAAACAATGGTTAATTTGACCCATTGGTTCCGCTTGTTATAGTATATGGTATAACAGTCGTTAAGCTATATCGAAAAACGTTCCTCAGATATAAGAAGTTACGATTCTCGAGTTAGTCCTTTGAAATATTACCCGCTCTGAAGCAGCGTGGTAAACAAAGTTTCAGGTAACTTTAACTACAAAAAGTTTCTCTTTGCCTGCAGTGAGAAGCTAATGTTGGATATTGTGGTAATCTGTATCAATTAATTTAAGCCCGCGGATCATTCCTGTTCTAATTCAAGTTCAAACGTATCTTATAGTTATGAATCATTTATTAAACCAAATTTTGACCCAATGTGCTCTGTTTATGATTCTCTTTGCGCGGTTATAATATAAATATCATATAGAACAAACGTTGTGTGATGGTGAAGCGGATTTAACGTGAAACAATCCAATAAATAGCACATTGACTGATTCGTTTCTACACACAATTTAAAAGGATGAAACGGATGAAAGCCATATCAAAAAGCCTTTCCATGATCAAAAAAAGAATTCACAGTAATTTTGCGTGGACAATGTTCGATTATTTGAATTATTTATAGATAGAAATTTAAACTGGGCTATTCAAAATACATCAAACAATCTCTTTAGATTAACGTATGTTCTGTACGAGCTTAACAAGTCTATTGATTTAATAATAACTAAAAGTCAATGCTACACTTAAGCCCACGGCACGGTTTTAATATGGAAAACTACTATAGGGAAATACGAGTAGTGCACACGTCAGGGAACTTTTAACTCTACAACAGAAATGTATTGTAATACTTGCAGATATCGGTTATAGAGAAAACTGCAGAATACATTTTAAGCAATATAATACCCTGATATTGACTTACACGTATATACTGAAAACTTGTAAATAAGTAGAAAAGTAAGCTAAATTATTTAAATTTCATAACATATGAATAAACATGATCAACGCCGCCTAAATAAACTTGTATTACCAAAATCCACAATGGCGATGTTGCTCTGGACCGTATTCGATGTATATTAAATGTTTTAATTATTTAGAGTTATTACTGTTAAAATAGTTATGTTAACGATTATAAATAAATTTAAAATATAGAAATCATAAAAGGTCCTTTTAACTTTTCTTATTTTATTTGGAAATTATGAATCCCTCCAAATAAATTCTGAGAAAATATTATTTAAATATCAACCTTAAAAAATTAAACCAAAATTTACTTAAGCTGACCTTTGTTTACTATACGTACGTAACTAAATTTATATATTTCTTTGTTATGTCTTAATGTTCAAAATATAATTTTGTTGGTGGTATAAATTGTATGTTTTATTTTTGTATTTTTTTACATAAAATAAGTTAATGCTTGCCAACAACCCTACATGCATAATAGCCTATTCACTCTCCTCTTGAAGACTCACACATCGTATGTAACCGGGAACACCGATGCGGGCAAGTTATCCAGTCCTTTGCAGTGCGCATGATAAACGAGGACGCAAACCGCGTCGTCCGTGCAGGTAAACTTGCAGGTCCGTTGGTAACCACATCAAATTAAACCCAATGTTTTATACCTACCATCGAGTCGGTTTCATGTATGTCTCTATGAAGCGCTCTACAGCTTGTATGAATAGTGAGCGATTTATAAATATGTGTATGTGAGTCAGTGCTTCGAATGTAAATCCTCAATCTGTAAAGCTAATTCCTATTTAGAGCAAGCCGTTACAACTTGTCTGAAGTAATTATTAAGAATAATATTATAACAGATTTATTCAGTTAAAATACAAATGGTAAACAAAATTTTACGATAACTCAACGCTCCTTCTTAATCCCTGTAAGAGTTGCAGGGACACATCTCGTCTCCGATGGCCGCTTGTAAAGAGTTCGTCAGCGTGTACTGTCGCACTCTACGCAACTTCCAACGAAAGCAATCTTTCTTTCTCCTTTTATTATTAGCTCCGGTTCGTGTGAATCCTTACAGATTACTAAAGAGTCCAAGACAAAGGTCAATAATATTAATCAAGCGCTCAACGTTACATCATTTTATTGAGCCTTAATATGTCTCTGTAGAGAGATCGTTTTATAATTTAGACATGGGACCTTATAAAAACTTTCTTGGACGAATTCTTCTGCCATTAATTAGCTAAATTCTCGACCGGTTTTTATAAACGTAAGATCGTTATAATTGACATCTGATGCTCGATTGTAAGAATGCTTCATACCTGGCTGGTTAGCTACCGCCTTCCTTCTAAAACACAACCTTAAAATGATTTCACTTCTTTGGGTTGCAAATCCGCAGAACCAATTAATTTGTTCCTACTTATAGGAACGATACGGCAGCAACGAAGTTCTCGCTGATGCTAATATGCAAAACCAGAGATGTTATTGAACTCCGTAACCGTAACCGAAACTATCGGATATCCGAAATAAAAATATCTCTGAAACCGTAACCGTATCCGATAAAAATAACTTCGGTTAAGAGCAGAGTCTAGATAAAACACATTATGATAGGTTTTCTCCCGCCGATACGATACAGCGATACAATAACCGCGTCGTTCTCATTTTAGACAGTTTTTATTATTTCATTTTTAAGGCTATTGTTTTTTTTGGGACTAATATCACATAATACCCAGATATATAGTAAAACTTTGTTAATACATTATATTATTGTTCCAAGTTGCAAATCCTCTAATATTCATATCCGAAATTATCCGAATCAATCGGATAATCCAAATTAATTTCATATCCGTATCCACATCCAGATCCTGAATGTCATGTAAATAGCTCAATTATTACATCAGTATTGAGTTTAAATTTTTTTTTTAATAATATTAAGGAATAAATTAACATGTAGTACAGTATAAAGTATGTGATATAATTATTACATGTCTCATTTACGAACCAAATATAAGGTTTCAAATAAAATAATAAGCGCGCAAATTACTTAATATATATTTTAGACTAATTTAAACAAAAAAGTTATTTAGTAGAAATAAAAGTAGCCTAAGTTACTCCTTATTACATCAGCTACCTGCCAGTGCAAGTCCCATCAAAATCGGTCCAGCCGTTTCAGAGATTAGCCGGAACAAACAGACAGACAGACAGACAAAAATTGTAAAAAAAATATTTTAATATATGTACCAAATATATATTCATATGCATGTATTAAAAAGCGGTTATTTTAATATTACAAACAGACACTCCATTTTTATTCATTAGTATAGATTTTCCTCAAAGCGAACCGGGGCTTCATTTCCCAGTCGTAGCTTTATTTTGACTCTTGAGATTGAACTGAAACGCTTCACTAAGGATAGCTGGTCTTAATTTACTTTCTTATATGCGAGTACCAACCACATAGCCATGGTGGCGTACGGCAGCCAGCAGAGCGCGAACACGCACACGATGGTGATGGTCATGCGCAGCGTGCGCCGGCGCGCTCGCTCCAACACGCGCTTGTCGGATCTGCGCAGGCGCACGTGGTTTATACCGTTATGGTGGATACATTTCTCTGTGCCAACAAACAAGCATAACCGTTTACAACTACCGCTTACCACACTGTTGCACTACGATAATCTGTAACGTATTTATTTGTCGCCATATTTTTTTTCGTTTTTACTAAAATAAATACTTGTAAGAAACTTATTTCAAACTTCTTTATCCCGTCCGTGTTTTAGTGGATCGTTATCCAATATAACCATCGTGTGCAGTCACCGATAATAACTGTTCGTACCATCCGTTGTAACACTCAACTAGCACTAAAAACAATTTACCATCACATCTGCCCCGACCGGAAACCGAATGCGGACTCCTCGTTCGGCAACCATGGTCAGTACCAACTCGGCTACGGGGTCGGCTTAATATACTTATATGTATAATTTTAATTTAATACTTTTTACCAACTCAGCAATCATCATTACAACCCACAGTCCCACTATTGGGGCTCGGATCTCCTCCCACAATAAGTTTGATTAAAGTTATAATTTAACGCGTCGGTCTACAGCGAGTCGGCAGACTTCACATACCTTTTGACAACATTATGAAGAACTCCCTGACATGCGAGTTCCCTCGTAAAATTTTCCCTCGCCGAAGCTGGTGATAATTATTTGTACTACGCACCTAATCGGAAATGCGAAGTGCGTGCAGGATAGGAACACGAATTTCGCGGGCGGGAGGTCACCAGGCACAGCCTAGCACTAGACCACGGCCATTACCATCGTGTCGTACTGACAATCATAAACTTATGCCTAAAATTAAAATACGTATCGCGCAATGTTCTCACCGTCTAATTCGTTGCTGCTGCGACGTATCTCGCAGAAGATGCAGACGTAACAGACGGTGATGATGAGGAGCGGCACGAAGTACATCGCGCAGAGACAGAACACGTTGTAGACCACCTCCAAAGTGGCGTTCGGGAACGCGTCGAAGGCCACGCACTGCTCGAACCACGCCACGTACGGGTGATGCTTCACGCGGAACACTGCGCTCTGGTTGGCAAAAATGTTATTGTTCTTGTTAACTGATTCATCAACCATCCCCAGAATATAATTATGGTTGTAACTAGAAGTTTGTAATTTTTACAGAGGGCACCTTTAAAAGGAGAGAGGGTACCTTTTTAATATAGGAAAATGGACATTTGGAAATTTTAAAATTGTTATTTTGCCATTCAATTAAAAATGTGTTTTAGTATATCCAAAAATTTCATATCCAGCCATCCATTTACAACACACTAAATCGGGTTCTATTTTGTCTAAACATATATAAAAATGTAATGTTCAATTCAAAATCACAAAACCCCTAAAGTTCTTGGTCGATCATTTTGAGTTTGATTACCTGTGTATTTATTTACTTTGGTATGTGTAAAATATATGACCTTTGTGGTATGTTATTGTTGTCATAGAAAAATGTGGAACTATTAAAAATGAAAGAAAAAAAAATGCATTCAGAGGTTGGTTGACAGTTGACACACGTACGAGTATGTGGTTGATCTTCCAACGTGTGAGTTTTAAGGTGATATTCCAAATAATTTCCAGTACTTAGTGTTTTTGACGGATGATGCATCCGGCAATATTATAAATGAACAAAGTAAACAGTATACAAACAAATTATGAACAGAATTTAATTTGTCTAAAAACGAAAAAGAATAGAATTTAAATAATTTTGTTTATTGTTAGCACCATCTAATGGTCAGTTACAAAATTCCTGTAGCAGTTTTATTATTAGTATAGTATAGATAATATTTTTTCGACATTTGTCTTACATGGAATCCTTGAATCGAAGAGGTCGACAAGTCATTTTATTTTCTGTAATTCATAATCTCCACGGTGTGTGTAATTTCCTCTCCATGTCCCCTAAAATTACCTTAGAAACTTTCGTACATTTGCCGACTCTTGCCTATGTTAACTCAAGCGCCTCCAAAATTTATGCATTAGGTTCATATTTGGTTTACGCAAATAACACCACATTTTAGATTCTCGCGTTAAACTCGAACCGTTTCCAATTCGACTTCGCCGGAATACGTGAGTATGTATCGTATAATCAGTTCACACCAAATTACCTTCGAGACAAAGATACTTAGAAAAACCTTCTCCATCAGAGTATTTGTCATTTTACTTCCTTCTTTTCTGAATCTTTACTATCGCGACTGTACGGCTGTGGAAATGTGTACCTCTTTCTATTACGAAAGCGAATGATAATTTCTTGTTATTATAGGTTGGGTTATTTTGTTTGAAAACGTTTCTATAAGAGACCAACCACTGGTACAAACACCGTTTATTAAAGGAGGGTATTATTATGTATGTATTCAGACTAGTATTTACTTCCAAGTAAATTGACGCATGACCTCCGTGTACTATCACCCGGTGTATATGAAGCACCTTACTTACTTCTACTTTATGCTGAAGTATCGAGTGTTAGTATCGATCGTAAGTTACCAGTGAAACCATGTTAAGCAATACAGGCGCACGAGAATTTGTATTACCGATCACCCATCCAATTACCGATCGCGCTTCGACGTTCGCTTACTAGATCTCTAAAAACCTACGAATATTTTTTTTAATGTACCATGTTTTTATAACGGACTAAAAAGTATAAAATTTTTTTTCTTCTCTTTTCACATTTTCATACATTGTCATGCACTTCTGAGCTATGGTCCAAATTTCAAGTAAGTAGCCCACCGGGAAGGTATTTTAAAATAAATCACAAAATTCCACCCTGACAGACATACAAGAAAACAAATTAATAAAAAATCATGGTAATAATAAAGGTAAAATAATAACAGAAAAGGGGAGCACTATTAGACAAGGATGATGCGATACTACATACATGTTCATATAAATTATTGTGGACACAAATTACATGCACAAAGTAACAAATATATAAATGATATGCGAGTAAACGAATCACTATGATTAATAATTAATTTGATTCTACAACAATTGTCCAATACTCCAATGACTAATACTACGGCTTATTACATAATCAGCAATGGGTTACTTGACATAACAGTCATAGTAAATTCTTTCCCAACTTATAAACAACCAAACGAATCGATCGATACCGCAATGTAATTTGCTGGTTTGCGTCTTTATTCATTATGCGCACTGCAAAGCACTGGGACAACTTGCCCGCGTCGGTGTTCCCGGCTACTTACGATGTGGGAGTCTTCAGGGGGAGAGTGAATAGACTATTATAAGTAAGTGCGTTCAACATCTTGGACTTCATCACCACTTACCGTCAGGTGGGATTGTTGTCAAGTGTTAACTTATTTTATGAAAAAAAAAAACTATGAAATTTTTCAAAAATATACTCGATCTTTTTTGAGAGATATTACGGACTCTGTGGGACTTATATTTTTACCAACTAAAACCCCCTCAGCAGCCGTTCGGCTTATGGGAGATTCCGGGATCTCATGAACGAATGCTGAACAAATTACTGTGTTACGATTCCCTCGATTAGGCACTATATACGATTCGGCAATGTTTAATTTAACAACCAAACGAATCGATCCGAAGAATATTATTTTAAATATTCTTGGTAAATTTATAAAATCAGTAAATTTATAACATTCGATTTGTGAATATCAACTCAATTAAAAATTTTAATATGTAACGACGCCTTGTGTTCATAAAGGGGTAAATTAAAACATAATGACTTCACACATCTGCGGTAAAATCAACAGCAATACGTAACGCAAATAAGCGATAAGTGGAAAAGGTATAAATTAAATTTCCCCTAATACGTGCGGGCAAAATGTTCGACGATGTGTTGAATACAAACTCCAGATCTCGTATTTGTAAGAATACAACATGTATTATAATAGGTAACTTTGTAGTGATATATTGTAGGGATGCTGTGGATATGAAATTTCGGATTCAGATATGGAAACGGATATATGAATAATGTTTTACCGGTTTCGGTTAGAAAAAGAAAGAAAGAAAAAAAAACATATTTATGCTGTCTTGAGAAACATACAATATTGACTATAATATATATCAAGATACAATAAAGACAGAGAAGGTTCGCACTCAAGCGTCGGCGTGAAGGAGCCACACCTGCCTGATATTTCAGTGCGACCCGAGCATCCGAGTGGTTCATACAAGCGGAATTTATAAATATATTTACCAGTGCTTACTACAATTATTGATACATAAGTGCTAACATGATAAATATTTGGATAATACATAGTGTAACAAACAACAACAAGCATAACAAAGCGATAGACATCACTACTTCATAGTTTAGACTAATCGGATGAATGACATAATAATATACATTCTGAATGTACTCAAAGCTAACTTTGCCAGCGGTGTGAGAATAAACAATATCCACTACCAATAGGAACACGGGCTGAGGGTCAAAAACTTGTCACCTCATAAGACGAAAAGAACAAAAAGGTAAGTTATATTATTACCAGGTTATCTAATCTATGTTATCTGAGTGTTAACTGCGAGTGTGTCGAAGTGTACTCGTATGTGCGTGTGCGTGTGCAAGAGGATGAGAGTGGGAACCTGTTGCGTGGTAAAACATAACATAAAAATAATTGTAAATATTAAAGTAATTTCTGTAAATTTAACAGATGTTGTTTGAGATGGAGTTTAAATCCTTCTTTTGTTTTTAGGTTTCGAATTGGAGGTGGCAGATTGTTCCAGCAAATAATGGCGTTGTATTTAAAACTACCACCAAACGCTGCGGCGCTGCGCCGATGACGTGATAATCTATAACTTGAGACCCTAGTGATATGTGTAGTATTGATATATTTTGTCCATTGTAGTTTATCATATAAATACGGTAGACATTGTGCTATAACAATACCAAATAAGATTGAAACAAAGTGAAATTGCTGGCGGTATTTCATTTTTAAATCATTTGCATCATTTAAGTTGGGACGGACATGGGCGCGTGGCGGTATGTTGAAACAAAATCTTGCACATGCATTCTGTATACTTTGCATCAGGTTCTGAGAGCGCGCTAGGAGTCTAGGCCCAATTACTGAATCAGCATAATTGAGCTTGGACAAAACTAAAGTTTCACATAACCTTATACGTAATTCAGAGCTGATATAATCTGTAATCCTATATAAAACTTTCAAGCGATAAAAGCAGTTTCTGACAATACCAGGAACATGATTTTCAAAACGCAGCGTGTCATCCATTAATATACCTAAGTTACGAGCTTTCGAAACTCTCTCAATTGATTCACCGCTAATAAGTACAGAAGGTTTTAAAACTTTAATTCTCTTTATTTGTTTTTTGTACCAAGTATTAAATATTTTGACTTCAGGGTATTCAATACAAGAGAGAAATTTTCAGACCAATCACAAATACGTTGTAAATCCGCATTAAGCTTGTCTATCGCAGTCCGCGCCTCAGATGGCTTAAAACATATATGTATATGCCTGCAGATCATCAGCGTATATGTGCTATTTGCAGTATTTAATTTAATTCACCACATCTGCACTATAAAGAATAAATAACAATAGTCATATTATGGATCCCTGTGCTATACCTCTTTTATGAGCTTAAAGTTAGATGGTTGCTTAAGACCTTGATTGTAATCCTGCTCCATAACAACGCTTTGGGAGCGTCTCTGGAAGTAGCTGTCAAACCATTTCACCGCATCAATGTTTAAGCCGTAATAGGACAATTTAGATAGAAACCAAGGAATATTGAGACAGTCGAATGCACGTGAGAGGTCAAGCAATACTGAAATGGTTCCCTCCCCCATATCCTGTGAGCTGAGTATATCATCAATTACACTAATTAATTCAGTTTTAGTACTTCAACATGCAGTAAAGCCCGACTGAGTGCTGGGTAGGATTGTCCAAAAAGTTCTTCAGCTGGTTACTAGCAATCTTTTCTAATATTTTGGAGCACAAGGCAAAATACTGATCGGCCTGAGATCCTTAAACTCTGTAGGGTTGGTTATTTTTGGTAAACGTTTAACCAAAGCGTGTTGCCAGAGCACAGAAAAAGTACTAGTTTTAAAGGAAATGTTAACAATTGCTGTTAGGAGGCCGAGCGTATCAGGTATTGTAAGAAGCAGCATGTCAAGGGACACGCCATCTGCTCCAATTGCATTTGAATGTAGTGACTTTAGAACCTTACCCAATTATTTCAGATTATCTGATTGTTTCGGATAATTTCGGTTACGGATATTAGATGATTTTGGACTTTTAAACAACATGTGTAATACCTACATTTTGACATTCTGTGTGGGTTTTATTTGTTATTATAATAATGGAAAAAAAACCTTACAAAATAAATAATAAAAAATTCCTGAAGATGCTCTAGGTTTAAACGGCGAGAATGTCATAACGTGTTTCATTTATACTCCGCCCCTATCCGAAATCATCCGAAACTTTTTTATCGGATTCGGTTACGGTTTCAGATATATTTTTATTTCGGTTATCCGATAGTTTCTATCCGATAGTTTAGTTCTGATATATTGTGCGATTCGGAGATGTGGACCATGCATTACGTGGGAGTTGAGACTGTCACCGATTATTATCCACGCAAAGCCCCTTTCATACACTTTTTCAATAATTCAATAGCTTAGGTATAGGTATTAGGTAATAAATAGGTTCAATAGCTGGATGTGGACTTTTATAAAAACAAATTAATATCCGCCTGTACATGTCCGATTGTCTGTATTTCATAGCCATTGAATTGGTGTATTTTTTTAGAAATTACGAAATAAAAAAGCGCTTGAGTGTTCTTGAGTGTATATTTGTAGGAAGGTAATATTACCTTCGTGTAAACAAACAAAGTATTTTTAATTAAATATTAATAAAATACTTCTGACGGAAGCCTGGCTATTTGCTAGGTCTCTGACACTGCAATCGAAACTCGTTTACAATTTAGATGAGTCGTACAGAGGCCACTTATCTTTGAAGGGAAGTTAGCATGCACTCCAGGATATATGCATATCCTTACATCGCATAAGTCTTGTCGCCTGTTGACTGTAGTTGGCAAAATAGTCTTATCACCTCATACTGTTAAGGTTATCGCCGTTACAGCACTAAGGATTAAAGAACGAGCTATAGCGTCCAATATACCTACACATGCCATTTTAATACATATACATAAAGTATTGCCAGCCGCTTTGATTAGTGATTACGAACAAATGTATGAACAAATTCTGTGAAGCCTGCCTGGCTAGCTACCACCCTCGTGCTCGAGTCAGCCGCCAAACGACTCGTCTTGTTCCGGCTGAGCGCTTGAGAGCCAGTACTTTATTTCTTACCTTCTTCTCATGTCCTGGCCGACAACCCATCACTAATATCTTTAGTGTTACTGATGTCCATGGGCGACGGTCACCACTTACCATCGGGTGGCTCGTCTGCGGCTATTAACATAAAAAAAAATTGGAGCGAGCTTCGTGATCGCACGTTTTAATCCAGAAACTAGGCAAATAAGAGTTACACCGAGGGAAGGATATCGAATATCACGACACTTTTGCTATATTGTACTCCGGTAAAATTAGACGTAGAAGGTTGAGTGCAAAACCGTTGCAACCTCCTCCGACGTCCTCATCCTTTCATTTGGTTTAAAAGTAATATGGACATTTTGTATAATTGACGAGTTCCCGTGGCAACTTCTATCGGCTCTATAAATTAACAGATCCTAAACATAACCTAGATTGATAGTACTCGTTAAGCCAAATCTAAATAGTCAAACCGCATTAGAGTATTATCAACAGTAGACGTCTACTTCTGGCTCTGACTAAAATTCGTCAGATTTTGAATATTAAGTTAGTTGATAGAACTTGACCAAAACAACACCACATACCCTGACAACACGAGATTACGCATGTTCGTCAAATGTACATTGATACCGACTCGTATCTGTCTATATTGAAACGAAACTTATTAACGAAAACGATTCAAATAGAAGTAAAACCTTGTATAAATAACATAGGTACGCGTACAGTCATATGACCATATACCTGTATATATACCTGCTGCCTGTGAAACAGATATCTAAAAATAACAAGAAACGACATTCAACGTTATTCAGTTAAATTAATAAAACGAGATGAACAAAAAATGAAATTAACTATCAACTAGACGGGTGGATAATTTAAAATATTCCGTAATAATTTGAAACGTATTACACTATTGGAGAGCCGTGTTGCCGATTACAAAAATCCATAAGCAGTAGTGACAACTTCCAAACAGATGTTGTCTCCTGGACAAACAGACTTAAAATAAATATCACATACTTGTAGCAAAAGAATTGAAAAAGTGAACACAGTCGCACACTCGCACGCAATTTTGCATAAAGATGAAGCTGACATAAAATATGTGCAAATATAAAATGTTGAGGAATACCTGAGGCAGACTACACGCCAAGGCGACGAGCCACGCGCCCCACAGCATCTGTCGGCTCCTTCTCCTGGCTACGGCCATACGAAGTGGATACAGGACCGCGAAGAACCTGTACAAATACTCTTACGTCACTCACGTCGTTTTTCCGTTTTATTCGAACACTTAGGAGAAACGTGAAGAACACGTGGGGAACACGGTCAGTTTTTATGCATTTTATTATATGTATACTACCTGTGCCCGCCACTTCGTCTTGGTGGAATTTAACAAAAAGGTTATTTCGTAGAATCGGTCCAGCTGTTTCGGAGATTAGCCAGTACAAGCAGACAGATAGACAGACAGACAAAAATTAAAAAAAAATCATTTTGGTACATGTACCGTATATACATTCATATGCATGTAGTAAAAAGCGGTTATTTTAATATTACAAACAGACACTCCAATTTTATTTATTAGTATAGATAATATGTCAAATTTAATATGATTTTTGTTAAAATTTAGTTTAAATTTTAAAAATGATACTTTTGTTCTTTAATACAAACAATTGCGTTAAATCCTTAACATAAACATGAAACCCGTAACAAATGTTTTATTTTTGTAACTTATTTAATTTGTTCTGCAAATTTATCCCTGAAAATAAGAATCCATTTTTATTTATGATTGTAGAATATGAATGTTATTAAACGCGAGGGCAGTGTGAGACAGGGATGTCATGGAGCTCCGTAACTTTAACCGAAACTATCGGATGTCCGAAATAAAAATCTAAAGCCGAATCCGATAAAAAGTTTTGGATAATTAAGATAGGGGCAGAGTCTAAATAAAACACGTTATAACAGGCTTACGCCGACCGAGCCGATACATTAGCCGCGTCGTTCTCATTTTAGATAATTTTATTATTTAATTTGTTTTTTCTGTGATTATAATACCACATAAAACCTAGAAACAAAGTCAAACTTTGTAATAAGGTTGTATATTTTTTCCAAGTCGTAAATCATCTAATATCCGTAGCCGAAATTATCCGAATCAATCGGATAATAAAAATATTATTCATATATCCGTATTCATATCCGGATCCGAAATTTCATATCCAAAACATCCCTACGGTGAGATTACGGTTGTAAGCGGGCCCTCTTATGGAAGGTGGAGTTTGAATAGTTTCTGGCTTTGAAACGATCGTGGCCTCATGCAGCTGCGGCCTACATACTGAAATATTACAGTGATATACAGTCGAAATTTAGTCATTAAATCCCATATCCCCAGATCAATTTAGAAAAGCATACAATACTTTTCATCTGTCTGCTCCCGACCGTATCCCGCGTACAATACGCGTAAATACATATTTACAGACGGATTCAGTCAGTATTCAACACAATAATAATTGTTTGACAACGGCTTCATTCTGTTTTGGTGAATTATTACACAAAATTATACTCTAATTATATACACAGATTGTTGAACTTGGACTCACTACGAATATAGTCAAGAATCATTTGCCCGGTGATTGCATATTCATTTCCAAATACATCGGGGCCAAACCAAGAAATATACAGAACGTCAAATATTACATATTAAACTATGATTATTATCAATCCCACTAATAACTTCTCGGTGCAAATAAATAAGTACCTAGTTAAAGCCAACGAAAATGTTTGTAAAACATAATTTGTAACTTATATAACAACAAATTTCCCACGAACCGAATAACCCACATTTAAATTGTCCGGTTTATCGAATTTCTAATTTGGGATCTTAATTGATATCATGAAATAATGATTTCCTTGTGAAACACAATTTTACCTTAATAAGCAGCAATAATATCTATTTAATTTCACGAGACAAGGGAACCATTGATTATGTCCATGATACAAAGGCCCTCAAGGAAGAGAACGAAACGATAATCATTCGAACTTGACCTGATTTCATTTATTAATGCTTTTAATTAACTCCCAAACTCGGCTTTTGTGGGATTAAAGCCATAACTCGAGAATCGAATCAATTTTAATAGAAAGCAACGTACTGTCGTGAATCTATTTCAATCGATACAGTTAATATACATACATCAATCTAATTAAATAATACATAAATCAACCTAATTAAATAATACGGCAACTGTTAGTGTAACAAATCGGCAATATAGAATTTTTATCATACTTAATTTATTTATGAAGTAAATTGTTGATCAAAGTAATCAAAAACACAAAATTATATTGCAAATCAAATCAATTTACCATTGCTTTCAAATTCTAATTCCAATAAATTTATTTGTATAAATGTAGCTTAGAGATGATACCAGTCTACAGGTGTTTGGTACATAGTATACTTTGACATCGTTGACATACAAATGTTTAGAAAATAATCATAACAAATTGAGCACATCACTCGAAATTGTAAATGGATGATGATGATGGATGATGTCAACATAAATATAACTGGTCATAAAAAGTAATTTGTATGCTAAAATAATAAACAAATTTTTTAATGTATAATTAAATTAATTGATGATTTCATTTTCTAGTGCTTCCTTATGCCAGAGAAGAGTTCATTCGTTGATTAATAACATTTTTCCATTAGCCCCTTTTTTAATCCATATTTAAGTTTACATATTGGTAATTGCTTTAACGTTACCGGTAGGGCATTGTATTCTGTACCGCACAATACATAAGAATTTTTCTTTTACAATTAAGTTGTGGAAATTTTAGACTTTTAGATTTTAGAGATTTATCAAATTTCTGGGACGTACTTCCACAGCTTTCGCAAGTAATCTGATATCATTGTCTCGTTTGTTGACTACAAACGTATAATTACTACTAAAATAATTTCCTTACAATACAACATACAATACATACATACAATACAACCCAACTCCGGGCATAACACATGTCCGTGAGCTGCAAAACGGTATTTATTCCACAGAGTAAATTTACTAGTATATTAACTTTATGATTTATTAACAAGCATACAAGACCGCAAAATAAACATCAAAGCGATTTACGTAAATTAATCCGTTAGTTCTCCTTGAGAAATTTCCATACGCAAATGTGGCGGCCACGAGACTTGACAGAAGACATACTCGGAACAGAAACATAATGCCGCGTCATTTATCTGGCTTCGAACTATTAAAACGTTTTAATATATATCATTAAAAATTCTCGTTGATGGCTATCAAAATAGCATTTGTTGAGAAACCTATCGAAGTAAATCTTAATGTGCACCTTAAAATAACATTTAAAAAGAAATTGAATGTAGTTAATTTTAAACCCAGATTTAAATATTATACATCGAAAGAACGAAATCCTTGTATATCTCTTAATTTTTTGTCAAATATAATAATTGTCGTTATAGTTGACATGCCAATATATTATTATATATTATAAACGTTCACACACTCGCTTCAGGACACACACTATGAAGTGTTGCGGGTGGCGTGATGTACAGAAACACCCATAACCCAGGAAGAAACATTTATCTGTCACGTAAATATCTGCCCGGCAGAAAATCGAACTCGGGAATCCTCACTCGGCAGGTAGAGTCACTACTAACGGGCTATGGGGTCATCATTATGATGAATAACAAAAACTTAAATGTTCAGAAGTACACAGACTACAAAGTGATAGTTCAGTAAATAAGTATCAATTACTCTTACTTACTTAAGCAATTTTATTTTTATTAACATACAAAAGTTTACCCGCAATAATAATATAGCTAAAAATAGCTATAATAAAACTTCTGAACGAGAAGTAAGACGGTTTTATATTTCTTACAAGTTGATAAAGAACATTAATTATTCTCTAAAAAAACAAATGAACGGAGAATAAATACGACCCGCCAACTCATCGTTCAACATTTATGTATCTTAATAATATTAAGTAGGTTTAATTATACGATATATAGCCAACTTCCACCCAACTTTGACGTACGTACAACGTATAACCTTTATGGTATAAGATTTTTTCAAATAGGTGCTGTAGTTTCGGAGATTAACATACGCATACACAAAATTTGCACTGTCTCTTGATAATTTTAGTATAGATTTCTTTCAATGAGGCACGGGCACCGGAGGGAGATGGTATTAAAAATGTTCGAGAAGTGTCACGTGGTCAATAAAATGCGTGAAAAAGAAAAGTAGTTTTGAAGTAAAATTTCTTTAGAATCGTTGTGATTTGAAACTCGATGAAAAGAAAATGCGTCACGATAAAGAAACAAACACCTAAATGTATAGGATTAATCCGGCGTGAAGAGATAAAATATATTACACAGTATTTTATATTTCTTCTTTTAGATGATTTTCAAGGACAAAGTGATGTTCTAACGGGAAATCATACTGCAAACAATGATTGTGAAGTTCAGAAGCTGAAATTAGCGTGTTTAGAATTTTTTTAATTTTGTTAAAATACGAATAGACTAAAAATAATTTTAAATACTTCTACATAGTTTTAATAGAAACGCAAGCGTATCTTTATGGCACCTGCATAAATTATAACGGAAAAAAATTCTTAAAAATTTAAATTTTCATTTGAAAAAAAAAATTCAAAAAGGTTAATTTCAAAAATACTTATTAGTCTATTCACTTTTAAAACATCAGGCTATTTATGTGCTTATACACAGAGAACTCTACAGAGGGCTGTGAGTATTTTACACAGTGTTTTAAACATATGTTACCTTTATATTTTTTAAAACCAGCAAAATGAATTATTAACTATTCAGTTAACTGAATCAGCTTATAAAGTAAATTCACGAATTACATCGACGTGAATTACGTCACGAAAGTTAGGTGCTTTCCACAGATTACTACTACTAATTAATTCTGATAGTTGGTTGCCCACTAATATCTCCCAATGCGCAATGCATCCTGCATCTGAGCTCATCTACTTTGAACAAACCGATCTCGATGGCTGTGGGGCTCTACTATGCTACTCGTCGCTCGTCATAATGAATTTTCGTAGCATCGTAGACCACTACGTCGTACACAATGACAACGGCATCACAACACGATATATTTCGAACGAATTCGTATCGATGGGTCAGTGCTGAATGGTAATCTAATAACATCTTGTTCTAGGCCGAATAAAACTAAACTTGATAAACACTCGCAGCCAGCACGGAGTTAATATTTTTTTAATCAAATGTTAAATTACGAATCAACTCGCTTCTCATCGTCACTCCTTAGTAATAAAAATTGATATTTATTATCATCCATTCAAGTACGAACCTTCTGCCTCACCTTCTACCTTTGCTTCGACTCGTTACAAACCTACCGGCGACCGAAGCCAGCGGCGTGGCGCGGCAACGATAGACAGGAGAACAATTTACATAATTTACAGTGTCAATTGAGTTCGTTGTAGTTACTACTATTATTGACAACGTACAAATTACACCGTACAGTACAGTACACAGTCCGCATTACCTGAGATAATAAAAAGAGATGCGGTGTCGCGGGACACCAGGTAGGAACGAAGTTCCTTCGGCTAATGTAGAATCGACACAATTTGCAAAAAAAAATCGTGCCCAATTTTATGTAGGTTTTCTTGATTTTTCTCTTAAATTTTGCTGATTAGTTTTTATTTAAGTACAGGAAAGTATTTAGGAAATTCAGTATTTTAGGAAATAATAAATTACGTAAAATAAAAATAAAATCGTAATTCAAATAATCAACTAAAATAACAAAATATTATTATTATAAGTAATTCTTATTAATCGGTCTCGTCATTAAATTCTATTGCTGAAACTATTGGCTTGAGAAAGAGAAAGGTATTATACACAACTCGCTTGTGTATACGACTGTCGCGCCTGCGCACGTCTCATTTAACGGACATTTAACGGGTTTAATTTAACATTTATTCCACGGACTTGTTCTTACGGTTTTACTATCACATTTTTTTTAGTTCGGTCGCGCAGCAAAATCCCTATCTCCTGCAAGCCTGCCGTAAGGAACTTCGTTCCAATAATTAACAGTCTTGTATACAGAACATGCCGTTCAAACATTTTGAGACTTTTAACGATCTACTTAACATTGTCAAAAGCTCGGCGCAAACTTGGAACTTTCGACAAACATATCTATCCCATCCGTACAAAGTTGTACGAGGTGAGGCGAACAATATTCACCATTTTTTGGTTACCTTTCTCTGTGTTAATGCTCGATCAAATCCTACCTGATGACCAGTGGCAAGATATTATTCTGTATTTTCTAAAATCGATTCTATCCTCCCGATTTCTGTGAGTGATCTCATCTGATCATGTATGGGCGATAGACTGCCGGCTCTTTAAATATTACGAGTACCAATATCCACGACTGTGATATTAATATATCCGAATATTTATTTGTAAAAGTAATGATGATATTAATCAATTTATTTTAATAATATTTCTCACCATATTATATATGTAATATACTAGAAAAAATCCGGCAGACACTGTCCAGTCTGTGAATATTTATTAAAAGGCAAAAATTTGTTTATCCATATAGAATATATTCCTTAAGAATATTATGAAACGATGGCTGGATGATGCTAAATCGCGATTAATCTTTAATAATAATATATTTTTCGGAAGTCATTTTTAATATTTTTCAATACTTGACGTCACAAGCGAGGCCAACACCAGTAAAATTATCTATGAATGGAAAAAACATATACAACTTGACCATTTTAAGTTATATGATTGTTGGAACTTTTAAGCGTCGCATTAAAACACAACTTATAAGCAAAGGATATTATAGTATAGATGAGTACATGAATGACAAGGATGCCTGGACTAAATTAGTGTCGAAACCAGTTCCGCACAGGTTTAACTAAACTTTTGTAATTACCATATGTTGTTTAAAATATGTGCTGAGGAGTTTCTTTCGCCGTTTCTTCCCCTCATTGTTAAAGCACCTTTTCCAAACGGTGGTAGAAGCAAAAAATTACGTTCATAAGTGTATTTACTGAATACCTATATGAGCAAATCATTTTGATTTTTAATTTGAATTCATAAATTATTTGCTTTACAAGCTCGGCAAAATGCCGCTAACGCGGAGTATATTGACAATCAGACACTCGATAGTCGTTACATTACCCATCGACCACATATGGAGACTTTCGTCCACTGTTCTGAGTAGACATAATATGTGCGTTATTAAAGCCGCTATGCGTTTGTAAAATAAATAGTTTTCTTGTCTTTTCCAACGTATTTAAAATAGTTTTGATTGGTATCTTCGATTCGTAACTATATACAAAATGTTTAAAATAAGTAGTTTTGAATGTTAAATTAAAAATTATGTAAGTTTTGTTAGTCCTTCCAAAGTAACCAAATAAAATAACTGTATAAACTGTGGTAATGGGAAATTACAGTTGGAGCCAGCACTGCCGAATATTACTTCCATCAATTTTAAATCTCATATTTTGGTTAGTGTTACTAACATGGAAGAACATGGCTTGGAGGATTGCAGGCAATCGGAAAGCAGCGGCCGAAGAATTATTATTTTAGTCTAAGTTACGCGAGATAATAAAAAGGGAACTGAGGTTGATGCGAATTAGTGTATTTGGAGTTGACCCCTTATATAATATGTAATGAGGACAAGTAGATCGCGCACCTGATTTCAATCACCACGTCCGTCCAAGACCACTTAATAATGTAGTTTCTGTCGACGAATCATAATGTTGTCTCCTAACTCCTAATCATTGCGGAATACTTTTGCTTTCGTCATTAGTTCAGTATCATCAGATGATGATTCCTAGACGCAAACGACTCAACGACGTTCGGGCTTTACAGTGTAACCGGTGCCAAACTCGATCAATTCAAAACATAGTTGAATTCATCAGGCCCGGAGACGGTCAAAAAAATGGACTCGTTTTGCAGTAGGTATTAATGTTACTACAGCAAATATATTTAAACACAGATCAATTATTGCTATCCGTAGGGAAGTTCCACTGTTTATCTTCTGAATCTCTCAGATGCTCACCATATTTAAATGGGTCCAACTCTGAGATATATGATACCATTGGTTTTGCTGATGTCCATGGGCGACGGTGACCACTTACCATCAGGTGGCTCATCTGGTCGTTTGTCGGCTATTAACATAAAAAAAACTATATACTAAAAAAGAATCATCAAAATCGGTTCATGACCAACGGAGTTATGGCTCTAAATAAACAAAAATTAACTACCTACACACGAACATAGAACCTTCTCGTTTTATTTAACAACGTAACCGCGCTAGACAGACAGGTGAACAACCCTGTTCAAAAGTACCGTCGAGATCGAACTGGTTTTTTATATTTACCTAGCATCGACTCAAAGTTCTCTTTCAAAATTTTTGCACGTCATCCTCCATTTCGAGATATGTTTTTTGTGATTGATTGATTCATTTGAGTTTCGTTTTGATTTGTACAAAATCTATTTAATACCAGAAACCAGGGATGCTATGGAGCTTCGCGACCGAAACCGAAACTATTGGCTATCCGAAATAAAAATATATCAGAAACCGTAACCGAATCCGATAAAAAAGCTTCGAATAATTTCGGATAGAGGCAGAGTCTAACGTTATGACTGGTTAACGCTAACCGAGCCGATACATTAGGCTCGTTCTCATTTTAGACGGTTTTTATTGTTTAATTTATTTCTTCTGTAATTATAATATACCACATAACACCTAGAAACAAAGTCAAACTTTGTATATACATTATTATTTTTTTCCAAGTCGGATGTCACCAAATATCCGTTGCTGAAATTATCCGAAACAATCGGCTAATCCGAAATAATTTCATATCGATAACCGTAACCGAAACCGGTAAAATATTACTCATATATCCGTATCCATATCCGGGTCCGAAATTTCACATCCAAACCATCCCTACTAGAAACCCGACTGACGTCGTTCTAACCGTAGGTGCAAGTACTTCACATCTTGCTGCGATATGTTTGAAATGCGATATTTAAAGGTAAATAAGCTGTCTCGCACAATCGTATGTAAGTCGAATTAGTCGAACGAGTTAACCAATTTCCATCGCGGTCGGGAGTTCAATTAATTGCCGCTATCGAGATACGGACTTGAGCGCTTCTACGCTTCGTATGGCTCGTTGAACGAAGGCTCTCGGGCGGAATAATAACTTTTAATAATAGGAGTTAACCAGCATTACGCTCCTCTTGTAATATACGGGTTACTTTCATTTTGACTTATGTCAACGCGTCGGTTGTGATTCACTTACTGGCTAATTGATTGTCGATTGTCGTCGTAGAGCAACATCTCGAACTCCTCAAATACAACAACTGTTAATGAATTAGAGGCACCGACCAACCTATCGATAGATATGCAGACTAGAACATTGGAAGATAGGTACAGCCCGAAAGCTCTCATCACGAGCAGCACCTTGCACGGTAGGTTGCCGGCCAGCCACGCGTTCGTGTACTTCCAGCCGATCTGCAAAATAAAAAAAACAGTTACTGAAAATTCTAATTCTAAATTAATGAAAGGGCATTGCAAGGAATTGTTCAAAAAAGGGGATCCTATGAACATTAATAATTATAGACCAATAGCATTATTGTCAATATTCTTAAAATTATAGAAAAAGTCATACACAGGTCATTATATGATTATTTCGAAACAAAAAATATTCGGGAGCCAGAACAATTTGGTTTTCGGAAAAATAAAAGTATCAACAAAGTAATATATGCGTCTCTGTTAACTATAATGCGAAACATGGATAACAAATTACCAATCATAGCCCTATACATGAACATCACAAAAGCATTCGATCATGTAGACCAAAATATACAACTAACAAAAATATATAATTATGGCATACGGGGAAATATTCACAGCCTCATCAAGTCCTACTTAACAGGCAGAGAACAATGTACGGAAATTAGCAAAATGTGTGAAAAAAAGAATAAAGAAATGTATTACCAATCAAACTATAGAACACTACATTATGGTGTTCCGCAGGGTAGCGTACTATCACCATTATTTTTCCTAATATATATAAATGATCTAACATCTATGACTAATTATCAAATGACCTTGTCTGCCGATGACAGCACTGTATTGTTTAGTGGTAATAATATATCTAAGTTAGGACTTGACATTAACAATACACTGAAATCTATAATACAATGGTTTAATAATCATAATTTACAGATTAATCTAAATAAAACAAAAATAATGAATTTTAATTATCAAAGAGACATGACACATAAAATAAATATTAATTACATAGGTACTAACATTGAGCACGTTGATACAATAAAATTTTTAGCAGTAGTTATAGACAAAAACATGAATTGGAATTAACATGTCAACTATATGTCAATAACCTATAGTATAATACAAGTATATAGCATACAGTATATATAGTATTTAGACAGATTTAATAGATAAATGAGATTCATACACTCACACCTCTGCACCGGCGTTGCCTCTGTGGCAGGTAACATGAACGTCCACAAATACGACATCACAAACACCTATGATCCGAGAACAAACATTTATCTGTCACATAAGCGTCTGCCCTGGCCAGGAGTCGAACTTGAAAGCCCTCGCCTAGCAGGCAGGGTCGACGCCAACCGGGCTGCGGAGCCGATTAAAAATTTTAAGAGATAAACGTATCATCCAAAGATTTGGATTGATTAAATCAAATCTTAAAACGAATCAAAACTTCTCGTTAGGACGGCGGATCGTATGTACAAAGATATCCTACTAAGCAATGATTGAAAGAGAAAACAATTTCGATTTAAAACTTTTCTCGTGCACAATTTCGTAATTTCAAACGGAAATTTACCAACAATTATAATCTAGGGACACTTATAATCGTGTTATTCTGCGTAAATTGTGTACCTACTAAACATAATCCGCAGGCACGTGATCCGATCCCGCTCGTCCGTAACCAACGCTATTGGACAATATCGATGGGTCATTTCCTGCAACCTTAAACAAGATTATTTGTCACCACGAATACAGTAAAATAACAGAAACTAACAATACACATAATTCATTTTTGAATACCCGATACTAGGACACGTGAAATCTTGCGTTGGAAACCGAAAAATTGTTTTTACCTTACCTTTGCGTTTTACGAAACGACTCTCCGACTATAGCGTTGCGCGTCGTTTCTAATACATTGAAAAGTCATCATCAGGATTGGGCCTTAACTAATTTCATGCTTGAATGTCCAAACTTGTAATAATAGTATCAACAATTCCTATAGGGTCCGTTTAAACTTGTATTAACCACGGATATGAATAATTTGTTTTGTTTTATTTACTTAACGAGCGTTTTAAGGATTATTGATTATATAGGTTTAGTGTTTCCCAACCTTTTTTCGTTTTCGTACCCCTTAATAAAAATATTTATTTATGAATACCCATATATAATAAATACATATATTAAAAGATATAATAATTCCTATTCGCGCCAATAGTGGCATTACTCCACGAATGCATTTGCCCGTTCCCGCCAAAAGTATTATAACTTGCAATCGCACCTAGCGATTTATTCTATATTTTCTATTAAAGCGCGGCAAATGATTCCTTCACCTTTTAAACTTCTATCCTCCCTTTCTTTCTGTCAAGCATACTTTTATATAGCGGATTCACTCGCACACTGCCGAGTTTGAAATGAGAAAGAAATAAAAGAATTATCTTCCCGCCGATCTCGAATGCAATACGCACTTACTAACAAATAAACTCAAATATATTTAAAAAACCGCACCGCCCAAAGCATTCGAGTTAACACCGCATTACCGCTCCCGCTAACTATATAACTCTCGCAATTAAAAGTAATATACTGTGAAGTGAAATAGTGAATCTCAACGGCATACCATCTAAGGAGAAGTTAAGAAGAAAGCGAGATTGGAGACAAGGAGCATCCACCTAGCTGCGACGCAGTCAATACAAGAACCGCATCAACCCTGCAGACCAGGTTAGTGTGCTTGTCAAACCTCCGAACAATCCATTACTTCTTCTTCTTTTCTAATACGCAATCTACAGTCCACAAATCGATTTTCGCCTACAATCTGTTTACAACCTAAATAAAACGCCCGCTTGACCGGCTACAGTCTTCAAAGACTGCTCCGCATTCTCGCCAATTCCATACCTACTCGTAAAGATGTGTCTTATTTCTCTTAAGGTCTAGCACCTTAGTAAGTTATTAATTATAAGGTTAATTTTAAACTACATATTGTACACATAATATATTATAATAATGTTTATATAAGTTAACTGTGATGATGAAGGTAATGGACTCTCTACCAAATTTTTAAATATAATACTTGTATGTTAGTTCGAAAAATTTGAAACAAATATATTTATTCTAAAATATTATTTACAAAAAGGGACGGTTTAAAAGCCGAATAACAAGACAAAGAAATAACATCTGTTTAAAACGGCCACGAACTAATTATGGCAGAAAAAATTTACTGCACGAAGGAGCCGAGCTATTTATAAATTACATAACGATATAAAAGAAATACAGTCATCAACCTTATTCAAAAAATATTAAAATATCACATCTTAAAAGATTTCGCAAGGTATTGAAAACAAATGTTATTATAATACACAAAAAATATTATTTGCAAAATTTCATTTCCATCGTAATAGTGATAAACAAGTGTAGTAATCTCATTGCCTTAACTTCCTATCTGTCAAGCTATACATAATTGTTCATTAACTTTTCAAATTACCCACAAAGTTTATTGTACTTATAAGTTTGCTTTCTATGTACCGTCCTTCTTTGCAATTTTTAATTATAATGATTATCGTGTATTTCTCATGTTAGGTGAACTTTGTATTCTTTTTGAGAAATAAATATCTTAAACCGTAACAGTTTTAACTAATCTTTATTTTCAGTTCCACCATTCTAATTATAATGTTCACATACCCCCAGGGGTACGCGTACCACAGGATGGGAATCGCTGATGTAGGATTATCAATAAGGCTCCATAAGACGAAGCTGTTAAAGCAATTGCACACGATAAAAGCGTCAATTTTAATTTTAATGCAATAAAAACACTTTAAGAGTAGTAGGAAAGTTCGTGTTCCGGACTCCTTTTAGGCTCCGGTAAGCCGAGGGGGATTGGGCGACCACACGGTCAAAGATAACAATGCAGCGTACGCGCTGCACGGGTCAGTGATCCGTTAGCGCTGGCCAGCAACGCATCTTATACCAGTCTGTACCTATAGTAACGAAGTTCGGTTGGTGATTGTGATTGTGATTAATTAACGGAAGGCTTTCCAGCAGACCGGAGCGCAGAGAACCCAAAATCGTCAGACTCAGGTAGGCTTTGCTGTGTGCCAGACCAGGAGATTCCGGACACTCATTACCATTGTATCCCATTGGAAACTAGACCGGGAGTTATGTAATACAGTCCACTAATTATTCTATTGCACAGTTTGTAACAATGTAAAATCTTATATAATTGCTAAAACGGGGAAAATTTCATTTGGAAGTGGACGTTGAACTCACCGGAACTTTTTCAAGATTGGTCAAGTAAATTTGTAACTGCAACAAGGAACTCAACAAAAATATTGGAACCCTTTTAAAATACTTAAAAATACATCTGTTATTTCAACTATGAACAGCGCCGTCGCTTTACTTCAGAAAACCTGCGCCTGTCATAATCAAATAGCAACCGCGATCGAAACAATTGCGGCGCGTTTTTATCAGGCTATAAATAAAATTAATTATTGGAACATTTTATTGTTTTGAGACCAGTGTTAGCCACTTTAAGGCATTAAAGTATATTTATTGGAACAGCAATAAAATTGTATATTTATTTATCGCAAGGTCTAATATTTTTTGAAATGGAAATGGTTATGCGAACAAGTCCAATATCACTGGCGAATATATTTGTAAGCTGTGGTTAACACAGTACCTGAGCCTGGGAAGTGGACTCTGGGATAGCTGTGAGATTTTAACCCGAGCAGCGACCGATACGTCTATGCGATAACTTTACAACTAATAATGGGCTTATACAACGACCCATTAGCGATATTTCGTTATGTCTATCAATCCCGTCGGATCTAAATATTTTTCACAATTCAAATTTTCTCAACCAAGACCAAAGAAGAATGTACCTAAGATGTTTGATGTTTAATCCTCAGTTATGCCATTTATTTACTTTATGATAAATAACCACATTTCAAGCCATTTAAAACATTATTTTCCACATGTACTTGCATCTCCCTCTGTTTTATTATTTTTAAAAGACATCTAAACCACATCGATTAAATCTCTAACTATACACATTTTAATATAGCATCCCTTCTGATGTCAAGAGCATATTAAGGAATTGGATATTCTAACGGTATACCTTGAGAATCAAATAAACAAACGAAATATCTTAACTATACAAAGAAATAAATAATATGTCAAAGGCTTTCAATCGCGAAGCCGGAAAGAATGTGGGACGTGATCCATATTTAAAGCTGCCACAAACATTCATTCCCTTTCATTCATTTAACTCTAGTAGCTTCGACAATAGTTGAGCCTAATCTCATTTATTTAGAAAAGAAATTATGTTATTATTATTATTATATAAATTAATAATTAATAAAAAAAATAATTTAATTTTTTTTATTATTAATTATTTATATATTTTATTTACAATCTATAAAATTATTTTAAAGCCATTCAAACTAACGGGTACGCAACAATCTTGTGTATTGGTAACACACGTCGGTTGACTGTTGGAGTGTTTTTTAATAACTTGTTGCTGCAACGTTACATACTTCAAACGACTCGATTTCCGTTTAAAGTTTCTTCATGCACAATTTATTATATAAATTCAAACGCCCTCAATGTAATCTTGAGTATAACTCGAATATGGCTCAGATATCAAAAGTAAAACGGTGTAGCTCCGATTTACAATACTTGATATTCAATATTTTAGTGAAATTAATTTGATTATTATCTCATTCACTGAGATCTTCGGCATTGCTGACGTTATGGTCCAACATTTTCGCGGATGGATAATTGGTAATTCGAGCAGAGTTAAATTTCCACGAGAGTCACTATTTTATCTATAATTACATATAAAATATGCAAATTTTCTGGCAGAAAGGCACTGGTCTTCAACACGATTGAACCACGAATCACGAGTGAGGCCTGCCATAACACCAGCCAGTTAGTTAGGCTTCGTTACAGAACGAAGTGCCGAG
Source organism: Megathymus violae (assembly GCA_003671415.1). Lineage (NCBI taxonomy): Eukaryota > Metazoa > Arthropoda > Insecta > Lepidoptera > Hesperiidae > Megathymus > Megathymus violae. The sequence goes on from PDGT01000054.1 coordinate 1,406,434, forward strand.
TTTTGAGTCATAGCGACGTTTTGGTGACTGTAATCGTGACTTTTTTATATACATATGTAGATGACACACAGGCAGACGAGTCATCCAATGGTGGATGGTCTCTGCGACCTATGGTCATTCGTAATACTAACGGCATCACCGACATGTTACTAGTTAAAACAAAAAAAACATACAACATTAAAATTCCCATTTAATTTTAAAACTTTACACTCGCACTGATTCGATAGGACAATTAATATTGTGTTACGCCCGAGGGGCAAACGGGCGAAGTCCGTTGTTTATTTTCAGTGATGAAAAATTTACTTATTTATTTACTTTATTGATAATTGTATAAAACTAAGTGTCGAGGTTAATTTCCATTTAAATCACAAGTCAATACCGTGTTTCTCATGGGTTCCAAGGAATTAATATCGCTTTTTTTTTCAGTTCACCAATCGATGCTGCCGCGAATAATCCGACAGATCCGAAATAAAATTTCAACCATTTCACTCCTGTCTTAGTCATCCATCCCTCTTCACTAAAAGTGGTGGACCACTTCAATTACTTTCCATGTCATACTTTTTTGCCATAATTGGTTCCTATTATTGCAATTGCTTAAAAGAGTAATTTATTTAGTTTTAGCTATAATAAGAATGAATTACGGCAAAAAATATTACATCTAAGTAGCATAACTTTACAACAAATAATCGAAAAAAATATACAGATTGCAAGGAACACCAAACGAAACAAATAATCCATACATAAATTAAAACATGAAAAAATCTGTAAATGAAATATGAAAAAAAAAACGTTGCCATATGTTAGTTACGTGATACTCTATAGTTAAAAAAAATTCTGATTGTATATTACTCAATAAATCTAAAACTAAACAAAAATTTAATCAAGTTTGGCATGATGATAACTTACTTTTTATGGCGAAAGGACCTCTTAGGGCGCTACCATAATGTCACGATTGATTGTTTAAACGTGGTGGTACCCAAAGTGGGTCGATGAGCAACGAAGAAGGGGTCCGCGTCCGCAGAAAAACTTGGGGTCCACGAGATGTAAATGAGAGTCCACGATGGTGGACCTTATTTAGACAGGTCTTGACTTGACATGAATGGAAAAATCAATATTTATGTACAGAAAATAAGTACCTATTTACTTTCATAATACTTTCTTATACCTAAATATATAAATTAATACATATATATATATCTATATAATTCACGTTTTTATGTTCTCTGCACGTAAATTTTTGTCACTAGCAGCTGAACTATGGGATCTTCGAGCTTTCGTAATAATCATGGCAATTCAGGAATATGTTACATTTTCTGTAAAATCTAAGGATATGTTTACGTGTTCCCCCGACATGGCTTGGCTTTGCCACAATTTTTAGTGCCCCATTACGAAGGCAAAATTAGGACACTTCTGGAGCTCTCCAGAACAAGCCTATTATGGAGACGTATGTATATATATTCTTAAAATATCACGGAGGCTTGGAAGCTATATCATACGATGGATCTTTTCCGAAATGGTTTAAATACATAATAATTTGATATAACTCCGAAGTGCTCGGACATCGTATATTATCCCCTGCTACTATAAAAGGGCACTAAATAAATATATATATATATATACAATACAGCAAAAAAATATTCACGACATACTATAAATCAAATTTCCGCCTGTCTGAACGCGATAATCTCAAACGTCACTGCACGGAAATCATACGACTTCCATATATTTTTATATGTATAATACGAGCATGCTAATAGATAGATAGAAGAAAAAATTTCAGAAGGTATGGTATAATAATAGGATCCCCTGCTTTTATATGGCCGATAATACCTTTAGTTCTTCGAACATCATTAGACGGCGGTTACCACTTACCATCAGATGGACCGTCTGTTCATTATTCAGTCATTTATTTAAAAAATAAAGTTTTAGGTGTGAGAAGTAACTAATTCTCGAATCCGGATTCCCGGTGTTGCAGATAGCATAAATAATAAAATGTACAAATTTAATTGAATCCAAAATGATTCGCTCGGCAGACAGCGTCATTAAGCAATAAGGCTGTCATTCTGTTATGAACCTTACCTCCAAGGGTATAACACCACAAGTAACGCAAATATCTGCAATGGCCAGATGAGTCATTAGTAGATCCACTCTTGATCTCCGCCTTCTCGATTTAGCCAGAGCTGCTAGCACCACGAAGTTTCCTATAGCTCCCACAGCCATCAACAACCCGTAGGTCGCCAACACTGCTCCTTGGTCCCGGGGCAAGATGTCTTCAAAGGTGATGTTGTAACTGGTAGAATCTTCAAAGTATTCCCAAAACTGTTTGTCTATGTACAATGTAGAAGTTTCCATCGATATATTGAATGTCATTGTTAGTTTTTTTTTGTTAGATTTATCTAAATAATTAAATTTATTTTTACATCTAAATATGTTACTTTCGTTGGAAACATTTTATGGATATATATGAATTTTTGTACATATTTAGTGCACTAAGCTTTCCCCGCAACAAAGACGTCCAAGACTTTTAAAACTGTAAGTTTAAAACTACACACTAGTGTTAATTTTCTAAATATATATTAATATTGTATATATTAATTCTATTATTACTACATAATTACGAAATTTATAGCATCACTTAAAATATTAAACTTTTAAAAATAAACAAAGCTTCAAAATTCACAACAATAAAGTTATTCACAAAATTAAATAAAAGTCCTTATTTGCAAGTTCGCCTAGTCTAATTGGGTAAACGCGTTACGCGAACTGTACTGATGCCGCGAGCACGTCCGCTACGCGCTGTCGCGTCTACGAAGTGTTGTGACGTCTCCGTAGCAGCGTAGATGACCGTCACGACAGCGGGACCATCAGCAACGTTTGACAATATAGCAATACTAAAATCTATAATCATTACTAAATTTACTAGCTACTACTTGGTAACTTACATCCAAATAAAAAAAGAAGTCGATGTGTAAATCACACGTTGAATAGAATTAATTACATACTATAAATGTAACCTTAAATATTATCCATTATTGTTGAAAATTCAAGAGTAAGGAATTGAGTTATAAAAAATAAATAAAGTATATAAAACTTGGGCTGTCCATTTTAAAAATTCAAGAAATATACGTTTTGATCCGATCCGTTTTGATATCGAGCTCATTTTATTTGATGATTCATCTTGTACTTAACAAAAGGTTTTTTTAAGCTTACGTCGACGTTAAATGCCCCTAACTTAAATCTCAAAATTAGAATTCTTTCATTTTGACAAACGCTCGTCATTTGGCCATCTAACTCTATAATGTAAATGTAACATTTCATCATTTTACATTCAGCAATTTTGGAAAAAATTGTGTGTAATACATGGCAAACAGACATAAGTAATCCTATAGTTCAGTTATTTTATCGAACTCACAGAACAGAAGTAAACTATCTAAACCAAATGCATGTATTTAACGCAGTTTTAGCGCTGTAAATAAATTTCAACTCTGGTTACATGGATCGTCTTTTTCGTTCCTTACTTTTAATTTTATGCCAAGTTGGTTTGTAAAAATTCTTTTCAAGAGTAAAACTGCGCCATCGCTTCAACAAATCCCTACCGTAAATAATCTTTTTTTAAATGTAAATAGCTAACAAACGAGCAGCCGCGTCACCGGATGGCACGTGGTTCTCGTCGCCCATGGACATCAGCAAAACCAAAGTTATCACTGATGCGTTGTTGGCCAGGAAATGAGAAGAAGGTTCCAAAGAAGGTACTGGCTCTCAAGCCCCCAGCCGGAACACGACGAGTCGTTTGGCGGCTGAATCAAGTAGAAGGGTGGTAGCTAGCCAGGCAGGCTTCACAGAAAAATAACACTCCCAGTAATAATATTATTGACTTCATAATCATAGTAGTAATACTTACACGAAGTCCTACCACCAAACTGACCGGCTTCTGTCGCCTCTTACGACAGCCTGTTCTGCCAGTATGGGATTAGGGGCCGTCCCAATACCGCCAAAAAGAAGCGACTGGAATCTCAAAAATTTCTATGGTACTCATACTTATGGGTATACGTTAAATTCATGTCCAAGAAGTCTTCTCTTTAAAATAATCATTTACTTTGTAATATTTTTTCTTGATAAGAATGCTTTCGACGTACATAAGTGTTTAGTTTATAGTGTAACGTTCGCGGCTGTAACAGAATTTTACTATGAATTTTACACATTTCGTAGCCACGAAGGATCCACCAATTTTATTAACTCTGAAATTTAATACAATCAGTTAGCTTTATTAATATTGTCAAAATCATTGTTATTAAGCAAACTCAGAATTTTTTTTAACGTATATCTTAATATTATCTTAAATATATTTTAGCGCAGTAGTTAATATATTTATTATTTAAAGATATCTCGAAGCCAACCATTAACCACATTTAAAAACTTTATTTGTATATATTATAGTGTATTTGAAATCATAATCTCATGTACAGCCTTCGTCGCTTCTCAGTTTTGCCCGAAATTTGAGTGGCAGAGAATGCTAATAGCATAAGTCCGCCTTTGTTACATTGTTTTTTTTTGTGGATTGCAAGAAATAAAATAAATACAAACTCAATAACTCTGACTATGTAAATGACGCATAACGCTTCTATAATATAAAAATCCACTCAATATCATCAGCTGAGCCCCACAATAATAGTGCATATGAAATTATACTGCGAAACTAGAGTTGCGTCGCGGGACCCACTCGGTGAACTGCCGGCTGCTTGAAATAAATTCCAGTTGACTTTTAACAAACACTATTAATCTTTGCCAATTCCACCCTTACAATTATTTAGAGAGAGACAACTTACGATGCTGCTTAGTTTCCTGAGATGATTTATGACGGTCGGATGTCGAATCGAAATGTAAAGCCGAATAGGAATGAATATGCTTCGCTCGCAGAGCCACCATTTATATCACGGGCTCCACATGCACGGCATGTGTAACTCGACAAAGAGTTATTGTAATTAGCAATACGGTCAATTAACTAATAACTAACAATTATGTTATAAATTAACTGACTGATAAAATTTCCTCTTAAAATATTATCAGTAACATAATTTTATCAAATAAAGATTTTATACAAAATATTAAAATAAAATATTAGTATTAAAATTTAGAGTACATAACGGTAACTAAAATAATCTAGTATTTGTTTTTTCTACTTCATTAAGAGCCTTACATTCTTAACGGCGTAAGTAGCAAAACAAACTTTCCCTGAGAACGCTCGATAACAATGATACGATCCAATTCACTCTTTATTTGGACGCCGAATGCTCCGACATTTCACTGATCTAAACCTAAAGTTTATCAAACTTTCTTCTTCTATTTCACACCGTCCGGAGATTAATATTGGAATATAATGTCCCTTAATCCATATCCATCGAACCGTACTGGAGCAAAGTTTACGCAAATTAAGGAAATTTTAACCAACATTCATAATAACTTTCGGCCCTTATTTCAATCTAAATTAAATACGTAAATTCGGATAGCTACGAGTATAAAACACGTGTCCAATTATATTTACCCAAACTACCTACCTGTCTGTACTTATTAACTATTGTTATTTACCCAAACTAATCTTTTATCCTTACTTTATTTCTTTATCGATGGAATTTTTCTAAAATCCATACATGTCTTTATTATAAAAGGCAGTAACTACTACTATAGTTTGAAGTGTACATTTTTATCAGTTCTGGTTGGGCATTCGATCAGTCGGTTTGAAGGAAAACGTAGTGAGGAAACCTGCATACTGATCGTTCGCCACAACGTTCTGATTGGCACGTGTAGCCTGCCAACCAGTCGACTATGGCTTTCACTCCAGCCGAGAGCAATGACGATGATTTTTAATAGTACTAGCGACCCTTTCACCGACCCGACCCCGAGTTCTCGCGGCACCGGTGCAATTACTAATGAAGAAAATTATGATGCGCTTAACATATAAATATTATGTATTTTTAGTGTATAATACATATGTCTTTTGTCGATTTGTTTCAGCTGTGGGCTGTCTGTCGGTCAGTCAATTCAATCGTGAAAGGGTTTATCGAACCGAATATTACATTGATAGAAATAACTATCAATATGAATGGTCATTTTTTATTAATATTTTCATACAAAAATAATACCGGAAACTTACGTTTCCAGTGAATTTAACAAAATTTTATCGCATGCAGACCTCGTCTTGAGACCCGAGTCCTAATACAACAGCAAAAAATCAGACAAATCTTTTATACATGCGGCGATCGATTTTTATTTATATCGATTTACTACGGCCTTTCCATGTATCCTTGTATTCGTTTATCTAAAATAAACATTTAAATCTTAAAATAATATTAAAGTTATCTGGCTGTTGTGCTCTAGTGTTGTTTTCAGAAAAATTGAATTTAAAATAATTTTACATTACCTGAAACTTGACGAATCATGCGTACTATTAATGAAGAAGTAAAACGTGACCGATGTATTATTTTATACTTGTAACTCTTGTATATTACGGTTAAAGACTATATCGAGAAAATACAGAATCAGTACTATTATGAAGTGATATCAACGCGCAATGGCATACGTGTTACAACTACTGTTTAAGTAATTTAAGTGTCAACTCAAACTCAATTATCTCGTGCTGAACAGATTTTAGTTCTGAAGACCATATACACGCACACACACACTTATATATCCATTCACTGATTTAGGCAGCGGTACAATATCACTTCGACTCGTCCTAGAGAATGCTGACGCACTGTTTTGTTGTTCTGTTCGAACTTCCTACGCTGCTTGCTGCCACTTGCGCGTGCCATGCGTGGGAACTACGGGACTCATGGGATTCGTCCTTGTCCGGACAGTCCCTCGAGGGGGTCGAGGACCCCGTGGTAACTAACCCCGCTGTGTAGTGTCGCTTCTTTTATAGTTTCCTACCATGTCCATTCTACAACACTTCCATAAATGGCGGTAGTGAGTGAAATGTACATAATTTTTCAGCGAAAGGTACAATGGAGTCGCCGTCCTTATGAAGTTGTGTAAAGAATCATGCCTTAGCTTGATTATGTAATCAGGCATAGCAGGCAGAAACACGTGACTTCATCTTAGTTAATTTATCTATACTAATAAATAAAATTGGAGTGTCTGTTTATAATATTAAAATAACCGCTTTTTACTACATGCATATGAATGTAATAGGTTGGGGAGAAAGTATTTTCGCATTTTAGTATGTATGAACTTGTAATAAAATCTCTTTGACTATACCATTTGCATCTGGCCGGTTTTGGTATCATTAAAAAGTTGTACAAAAATTCTAAACACCATTATTTTGTATTCTATTGCGATAATACAGGCCCCTAATAATAGTTTTTTCTCGTACATCCTTCATTTATAGAAAGCGATTGTTTGGAATTGTATTATATGTAAAAACTAGTACCTAGTCCATGTTCTTATTCTAAACACAAACAAGGGAAGTAACATTGTGTCACTAATTAACCAAGATCGACTCTCGGACACGTGAATCGAGTCACCTCACGGTTTTATGTAGAGCGTGCTGGAAATGAACAACAGAAAAGAACAAATTTAAAACAATACTCATAAGGCCAAATACTGACCGAATGCGAATTGGTACACTCGACATAAATACATAGGTGTCGAGAACCCTATTGAGAATTCTTAGAAATTACGTATTGAGGTATATTGGATAGGTACTTGGAGTTGATTTGAAGAAAGAAAATTATAGAGAAGATACTGCAATACAAATTTATTTACACAAGGGGAGCCTTCAGGCGCTTTAAGTAGCTTTGAAATTTCCAACTAGTGCAGTCAATATTTAAGAGCGAAGTGCCTTTCAATATAATGCTCTTTTAATGTCAGAAAAGATATAACATTATATAATATTATACAAATTATCAAGCAAAATTATAAATAATGCTTTATTAATATTGCATGTATGGAGTAGTCGCCGGTTTAATGCTTTCTGGAGTTGTGTTAATGAATGTGTAGATAAATTTAATTGGAATAACATTGTAGTGTTAAAGGAAAAGATCTACAATTTTGAACATAGAATGTATTGAACTATTCCTGGCGATTACAATAATATTACAAAGGAGACAATAGCATAAAAGAAGTAACAGTCACTTGACAAGTAGGTCTTGGCCTGTAGCTAGGCCCGTCGCGTCTAAGACAGAAGCGTGTGTTAGGGCACACGAGACGTTCGAAGTCTCCGGCCTTCAGCACGCGAAGACTTCGTTGACAGGAGCGTGTGTTAGGACGCACGAGACTTATGGAGTCTCCGGCGTTCCATGCGCGGAGGCCTAGGAGTCGAGAGTGATAACCGATTAAGAGAATACGAATGTCTGCCCCTTCTCGTCAAACAGCTCGCCTGTTATACTAACAAAATCTCTAATGGAATTCAGTCCTCAGAAACACATCGCGTTTAAATATTTCAAAATGTAGCATATATTATTTAAATTAATTTTCACGTTTTAGCACCATTTTGTATTTCTTTTTGAACCGAGTCAATTTTTTTTTATATATATTTGTATTTTTAGTAGTAAGTCGGACCCTGAGATGGTCATCGACAGACTACTTTTGCAGTAATATGGCTGTATGCAATGTAATAAGTACGGTATTAAATGTGTTATTATGTAACGAGACAAGCAGTTCGCGCACCTGAATTAGAGCCACGTTTGCCGACTCACTACCAAGTACTCGTGTTATTTCCTGTCCTAATCATTAAGAAGTGCTATTGCTCTTATCATCAGTGCAGCGTCATGAGATTCTCGACTTGTAGCAAATACATTGATGACTATCCGTTAAGGAGTTGCCAAGACATATCATCGCACCCTGAGATGGTCATCGATAGACTACTTATGCAATTTAATATGGCTGTACAGCGAACATACGTAAAACATAGAAGAAGTCTTTTTTTGGCGAAGGCCTAATGACGGCCTCGTTTTATAAATCGTTATTATATTGAAGTGCATATAGTTATTACATCGTATCTCCGTCTTCCTTTTCTATTGACTGCGTATACGCAACTCTTACAAAACTTCTTAAGTCTAGAAGGCTTCAGCTCTCCGCTCCATTCACATGTACAAAACCCACATGAAAATGTTATACATTTATTTTGTTTGTTTTAATTTTTTTTTATTTTAATGTAACTCTTATATTGAACTAGCGAATGCCCTCGCTTCGCTTCGGAAAAAGTACCTTACGCTTGAAGATAGCATCTGTATTTTTTTGGATTTTTCTTATTCTGTGAATTAGAAATACGTATATTTTTTTATAACTTTTTTATTTATGGACGGATTGCAATGAAATATTTTTTGTCATATATCGTTCATGTACAGAAATCGATCAGTTAGAATTTTATTATTAATCCCGATAGACCCTATAAAATAAAAAATTAAATAGTACATTTTTAAGCGAGTTGCTAACATATTGATTTATCATTTTTATTCAACTAAAATCTGAATTTTGATACTTCATTGTTCATACTCGATTGGTTTTGTTTAGTTCTAGTACACTAAACCTAAAACTGTATATTTACACAACAGGTATTTCGAAGAACGAATAACTCAAACTAACAGAACACAATTACATAACAAAAGTGCTGATTCTAATCTAGGTTGATTAGAAAAGGGAAAAGATATGATGCTTATCACACGGCTAATTGCCTTTGTATAAGTTATCATTCTAGAGTTGATTGCTAATCGACTTCAGGTACTAAGCGATAAGATATATCAAAAAAACGTTATAGAGAGTTACCTGCAATTAACAATGACATCAAATAAATATTAATAGTTGTTTATTATATGTAGTAGGCACGGGCATATTTTGAGTCATATAGTGCGTATTTAGTATAGGATGTGTTTATTTACTTGCAACTATATTATACATTTCATGAGTAACGTCAACAAAAAATTAAAAGAAGAAGAAAAAAAACAAGTCGTTTTGAGTTCGATCCACTGTTTTTTTTGCTATGTGTATTTAATCCCATTTAAGTAATATTTAATCTAATTCGTGTGACAATGACACTTGAAAATTGTAGTATCTCCTTATTTATACCTAAGGATTTTAAAAGGTGTCATTATTACGCAGAGCGCATCATTAGAAAAATTACATCACATTATACAACTTATACCTAATATTCGGAATATTCCAGAAAATAAAATCGATTTGAGTTAATTTTGAAACTGGATAATTTTGACAATCGCTGCCTATTAGTGGTCCAAACGACTAATTTGTAGCTTATCGGACTTGATACATAACTGAGAGTACTCTCAGTATTATTCTCTCAGTATTTAAAAATTACCTCAATAAATTTAACAGCAGCATCATAAACAGTTGTCCAAGTGACTAGCTCCATTCCACCACCTTCTAAAGTTCGTCCAGACAGTTATCGTGTTCACCATCTTATCGTCATTGAGGACCTCGCAGAGCTTGCAAACGTCCGCATTAGCTAGGGTCTGCTTGTAAGTGAAGTGATTCCTCCATTTGAAGAATTCGTAATACCTTTCTTTATGGTGTATGAGCGTATGCATTACACGAGCCAAGTTCCTGGCACCGAGCTTTCTCGCGTTTAAGTAGCTTCCTGGAGGAAGAAACCTGTAATCATTATTTAAATTAAACTTAAAAGGAAATTGATCTTTATACAAACATTAAACATTCTGTTTATAAGGACAAAAGACTGGAGAAATAAATTTTGTCAAAAGATACCTTGAATAATTTGCGGCTCCGTACACCACAGGGATAGCGTAATTATTCAACGCCGTCAATAATTTCTCCGTCACGTAATCTTCAGCAAAGGAGTTCTCAAATGAAAAATAAAAATAATATTCGTCTTCCACTTTTTTGTTACACTCCTGGTATTTACTTCTCGGACACTTCAATTTACCGCAAGACCCATATATGTCTACGTTCCAACCGTACGTCCTTAGTTCTCTATCAACTTTAGCTACAAAATTTTCCCTTCGGCTATGCGTTCTACAGTGGGAGACAAACCAGGCCGCTGCCTTTGTCTTGTTAGATAGCTTAACTTTCACTTCTTCACCTATTGGTTCCATATGTTCTGGCCAGTTCATATTGATTGCGGGTCCTACTTCATTGCCATCTAAATCATATATTGTTATGTACCCAAAACGAAAATCAGAGCTCAGCTTATACGTCCATGTCCAGTTAAAGAAATTGTCGAGAATTTCGTTACACGCTGGAAATCTGTCAGCTGATTCGGTGGCTCCGAATATATACTTTTGTTTAGGTGACCGACTCTGGGGTAAATGAGAAGCTTCCAAGTCAATGACGATCCTTCCGTTAAATACTACGGCATCGAAATCTGTAAGGTTTATAAGCGTGGGATCGTCTGTAACGAAGCAGTTGGTGTGTTTACAGCTGTTATCGATGAACGCAGAGTTACCTTTGCCCATGAAGTTAAAAGGTGCAACAGATTTTCCCGACCATTGGAGGACGTATTTCATGTTCCGGTCCACTATGTTGAATTTTCTGTTAGGTATTGTTTCTATAACTTTCCAGTTGTATATATATATTAGAGAAATGCTGTAGAGAAAGAAAATCACTAAGGATAGTTTAAAAAGCACGCTGGTGCAGTCAGTTATGAATACCGGCATCTTCACGTATGACTGACCAGTCCTGCCGCGGGCACAACACAACAGGTGTGTCGACCGTTGCGTATATTAATTATCTACGAGCAGTATTTTTTTTTATCAATTCTGCTTACCTAAATTTAAAACGCGTATCTACTCAACCTTAGTTGTTTCAGAAACATGGCTTTTTAATTAGCGACATAAAAGTAATTCACCCGGCATATATGTCAGTTTATGATTGATAAGAACTTTGATTTTTTTGATAATACTCGTATTACGTAGTTATATGAGGTTTTTCATTAGTGTGAAATAAAGTTTACTTATTGCTTTATTTTTTTTGTCCGCCTGTTAATACGCGCGTAACACATGAACAACTTGATGATGAATGAGTAAATGATTTGATGGATTAATATTCAAAAATTCAGTACTTGATTTGGAACAATCGTACCTCTCCTCCTCCCTACTTTAAAGACAAATTACATTATTTACCGCAGTACCCCTGTCAGAGTACTCCATTCTTTTACATCTTCTACAGCTGGGGCCGAAATATAGGTATGCTAATAGAGCATTAATTTTCAAACCGTAAAGATGGCGTGTATTATAATTTTTTAAGTGGCGATAGGTATAATTTCTGAGATTTAAGGGATATTTACATCTGTTTGGGAATCCGACATGGAATGTGAAGTTTTTTCAGGCATAGGACTTCTTTACTGGCAACTAGAAGGTAGGTTATATCTTTTAATGAAGTTTATATTTACAACTTTAGTATTAAACTTCAATAGTAATAAATTTCAATTCTTATACTTATTTATACTACCTACTGAATGTCGAGCAATTAAAGTCCAAGTTCATTAATTGTGAAAAAACATAATTAATTATTAACTAATCTGTTAACAGAACTTTTATAGTGCCTTTATGGTTTGTATAATAATTACGATATTCATCAAACTACGTTATTTTGTATGAACAATCCATTGATCTCATAGCCAATAACAATACATCCGTTTGCCGGAGTTATTGTTACCTGTCACACCGACTTCACAACTACCTTGTTGTTAACAACAACTCCAACATTAGTTTACAGTCAGATGCATGCGTTGATCGCAGGTATTACGCTCATATTGAGAACTTTTCACTTTCGTATTCGGAAACCGAATGAATTGTGAATGGCCTCGCCCCCTATTTTTACCGCTCTCCGGTTTTCTTGAAAGCTCTACGCTTTTTCTTCGTTCCACACAAACAAAATTCTGTATTTCGCAATTAGTAAAATGCGGTCATTCGACATTCGACCTTATATACAAAAGGTAAAGTGGAGAATCGCCTAATACACTGGTAGTCCTTTTTATCAGTAGGGGGCCGTATAGCCGCTTTTGTATGTAATTTATTGTTTTTCTTTTTTGGGATCATTGTGAACTACTATAATAATATCTTAGATATTATAACACATGTAAATGTTAATGAAAAATATTTCAGGCTTAATTACGTCAGTGGTTTCCGCGATATATCATAACGTCTGTTATATCTGTCCAGGCAGCCAGACAGACAAGCAGTTAAATGTAAGCAATCCAAAAATATATATTTTGCCCTTTGGATATTTGTCTTGCCTTCGCTTCGAGAAACGTAAGCTTCATGTTCACAAATTGGAACTGCATGTGTTGTTAAGGCGTTCAATTCAATTTTTCTATATATGCTGTTTATTTCGAAACTGTATGCTTGATACAAATTCTTAGGGAAGTTTTTTGATATTATTTTGAACTAGTAAGTCGCCTTTGCTTCGCTTCAAATACACATGCAAATAGCAACTGCACCCGAAACATTTTTTTAACAAGCATTTAATAAATTAAGTTCAGCGGAAACATATATTTTAATGTTTTAGGAATCTAATTAGTGCAGAGGTATGTACTATCATATACTGTACTTGCAAACTGTTGCAGTCTTAACTTCTTAATAAATAATTTTAGCTAATTAATGTAGGGATGGTAGAAAATGGTAGAAAAGATGGTAGAGAAATTTAAAACAAATAAAAATGGTCAAGTTTCTCTTTCATTTCCCACCGAACTCGAAGTCTAAATTTGAAATGATATTTGCCTCTTCACCGCAGGTAAACTTACTAGTCCATTATGATAAATAGGTGCCTGTATATATATAATGACGATATTAGAAATATTTTTATGTTTCAATCATATTCATATTAAAATTTGAAGAGAAGCTTCAAATCCTCGAGCGCAGTAAGCTGTCCCCGGGAACCTGCTGGAATAACTATCGGTGTGGTTCGACATTAAAACTTTGAATATGTCTTCCAACGAAGCTTTTACCTATTTTGGTACAATTTGAGTATTTTGACAATACACTTATGCACTTAATTTTTTGCATTTTGTGCTCAATGATGGAAGAGAAAGAACTTTTTAATAGTTTCAAAAATTTTTAATCATTATAAATACCTTTTTCTAACCAGAGTAGTGAAGAACTAAAATGTTGGCTTGACTTCACTTATCAATGTAGGCAGATAATATTTATTTAAGAAACTCAGGGACTTTTACATGTAAAAACTTGCATATTCCATATTCAGTACAACGTGTCGTGACTTGCAAAGCGCCGCCGCACCGCTGCCGCCACCGCTGTCTGCAACGCTTGTTCAGACTTGCAAAGGAAACGAAATACAACTTGTGTTTGTGCTTGGAATCTTGCATGAACTTGTTTGATCCTTCACCAATATAAATACGAATGCGAAGGGTAAACTTTACTTATTTGTTTCCGGAATTTCGAAAAGTAAAGTGAATCGATGTTAGTGTCTGCTAGTGTCGTAAAAAGTAAGTACTTATCTGCCAATCAATTTGTTATACATACTTTTATTTTATTTTATACTTATTTTACAATTTATTGTACAAGTAAGTAAACCAAAAATGTACAAATTACAAAAAATTACGTAGGTACAAAAGGTGAGGCTTATTCCTAAAAGAAATCTCTTTCAACCCAGCTGCGATAGGAGATATATTTTTGTTGTAATATATTTGTAATGTTTGCGTGCAGTAGGTACGTACCTATTCTAAATTAAATACTGAACAGAGCTATAATTAGATACTTCCATAAAAGAACAGAGAGCCGAAAAAAATTGAACATTTTGTCCCTACTTTATAAGTAATTTTTTTATTTCCCGAGTATGTGTGGTGGTTCACTCAATCATTAAATATATTTTCATAAATTGTTCGTGTCTTTACATACTCGTCGTAACGTGCATCAAGTTAATAAATAAATAATTAAAATCGCGGAGTTTTGATATGAAAGTATTATTTAAAAGTATTTTACATCGAATTTACAGAAATATATCAAAGTCACCGGTACTTTGTTGAATTCATTGCTATAATTAATTAATCCTATTCAGTTAAAATATGCCATGCCATATCCTGTTAAGTAAGACCGCCTTAAGATTACTAAAACAAAGTTTTTTTTATTTAGAGGTAGGTAACTGATATGAAACATGGCTGAATCTAAGAAGAAATGTCGCCAGTACAGTGTTGATTATTTAAAATTTGGTTTCGTTCTATCAAAGGCAGACAAGCGATTGCCGATATGCCTCTTATGCAACAAAGTTTTGAGCAATGACTCAATGAAACCACCGAAGCTCGAAGATCATCTAAGAAGGTGTCATTCTGATAAAATAGGTAAAGATTTGAAATATTTTGAAACATTGAAAGAAAAATATGAAAAGAGACCCAGCGTGCACGGCATGTTCGCTTCAACGTCTAAAAGTAACGATGATGGCTTGAGGGCATCTTACAATATCTCATTACTTATAGCGAAATCTGGAAAACCGCACACCATTGGAGAACAGTTAATTTTACCCGCTATTGAAGAGGTTTTAAAAACTGTTCTGCACAAATCCTCATTTGACATACTCAAGAGAATTCCTTTGCATAACAACACTGTACAAAGTCGAATTGATAAAAAGAGCTCTAATATTGAAAGTTTCTTGTGTAATTATCTACAAACAACTCATTTTTCTATTCAACTGGACGAGTCAACTTTACCTGGTAATGAAGCATTATTGTTGGCATATGTTCGATTTGTTATGAACGAAGAAATTTATGAAGAGCTACTATTCGCGAAAACTTTGGAGACGGACAATAAAGGTGAAACAATATTTAATGTTCTGAGAGATTTTTTTAGGGATAAATCGATTCCGTTTACAAACGTTATTTCGACGGAACAGATGGAGCTCCTGCCATGGTCGGGCGATATCGTGGGTTCATAAGCCATCTTAAAATAATTATATCAGAGGTAACTGCAATTCACTGTGTCATCCACCGACAACACCTAATAGCGAAAAATTTGAGGGATAGATTGCACCAATCGCTTCAATTTGTGATTAATGCAGTTAACAAAATAAGAAGTAATGCATTGAATACGCGTTTATTTGCACAATTGTGCGATAATAATGATGAAGACTTCCAACGATTGCTCTTACATACTGAACTACGCTGGTTGTCGAAAGGTGCATGTTTCACAAGATTTTACTCACTTTTTGAATCAGTGTTAGAGTTTCTGGAAAATAAAGATCCAGATTCAAAAGAAAACCTGATCAATTCGAAAGCAGACATCGCGTATTTGACAGATATGTTCAAAAAATTTAATGACATTAACTTACAATTACAAGGGGACAGCATCAATTTAATAAAATAAGTGAGAATTAATTGGTTCCTTGTGCTGTGAGTAGATGTCAAAAAGTGAAGTTGAATGGAATCACTTTTTTGATTAACCAACTTTACTTTTTTGACATCCACTCACAGCACAATCAATTAATTAACCAATCAATTCTCACCTTTTTTCGAAAACTTTTAATTCGTGGATGGAACGCAGCCGCAACGCAAATTTCCATAGTAAGATCTAATCTTTACATTTTTTGTCAAGTGTTGGGAATAAAGTAGAAATGTAGCTGCAGGGGGTCCACCTTAACCAGCAAAATTTTGAAAGTGGTCTATGAGAAAAATAAGTTTGGGAACCTATGCTCTAGAGTCTACTGATTTCTATCCCAACGCCAATAACCGTAAACGTTAATATTTTTTTACAGTAGCATCGGGCAAACTAGCAGATATCATCATTTTCATTATCTTCATTTATTGAAAGGCAAAAATTCAATTACAGCTTTTGAAGAATATTTTTGTAACCAGCTGTTTAAATACTTAAACTAATAATATTTTATAAATAGCAATGTGTTATATAATTTTTTTACAACATGTCATTATAATTTTGTTAGAAATTCAACGACAGTCAATATATTGCTTTTTACAGTACTGAAAAAATCTATATAAATAATCGGCTATTGCGATATGCGCGAAAATATATTTAAATGATAAAACTACGATTTATGATTATAATCAGTATTCGTTTACGACTCACGGGCATTCGCGCTAGAGCCGGTCAGTCGTGGCACGCACCTGGGAGAATGATACCACGGAAGTGTGATATAGGTTCTTGTGCTAAACTATTATTAGCGATAATTGTCATCTACGGCATATCCCTGACATATCTATGTAACTCGAGCGCTTATCGATTAACACCGAGGAATGAACTTAACATAATTCCGAAATATGTTCTTCAATGGACGAACAAAACCATAGCACCATTTCACTTCATGGGAGAAGGCCAATCGACGTTCATTAAAAACAATTGTAAATTTACCAATTGTTTCGTCACAGACGACGCCACCTTCATGGACGTTACAGAATTTGATGCAATCATTTTCAATGGAAGGAATGTCATTCATATGGAATCGTTTGAACTACCTACGGGACGGTCGCCAAAACAGAAGTATATATTTGCAGCTACAGAATCTGCTGACAGATTCCCCGCGTGCAACCAAGTTTTCGACAACTTCTTTAATTGGACATGGACTTATAAGCTTACCTCGGATTTGCGATTTGGGTACATAACGATATATAATTTAGAGGGGAAAGAGGTTGGGCCTGCTATTGACATGAAATGGCCGAAAAATATGGAACCTGTGAGTGAAGATTTAAAAGCTAAGCTTTCTGGGAAATCAAAAGCGGCTGCATGGTTCGTATCTCACTGCAAGACAAACAGTAAAAGGGAAGATGTTGTTGCTGAAATAAATAAGGAGTTGAAAGAGTTCGGCTGGAATGTTGATATCTACGGATCTTGTGGTGAATTTACATGCAATAGGAAAAACTGGCGAGAATGTGATAACAAAGTGAAAAAAGACTATTATTTTTATTTCGCATTCGAGAACTCTTTTGCTGAAGATTACGTGACGGAGAAAGTATTGACCGCGTTGAATAATTATGCAGTGCCGGTTGTGTTTGGATCCGCGGACTATTCAAGGTAATGAGATTGACACAATATTCACTGTCTATTATTCTGTATCGTCCTGGCCAGGATAAGGGGGTCTTCTCCCAACGGAGGTAGCTCAGAGACTGCTTCACGCTGTATAGAGTAGTACATAGGTTAATGGTTCTTATATTGACTAACATTTTAGTAGCAATTAAAAATCGCCTGGTTTCATAACTTTTTTAAACATGGAATTGGATATTGATATCAGTGGCTATCCATCCAATCCCCACTTAATAACTGGCGGCCACTATCAGTAATTATTCGCTGACACAAGCCGTCTGCTGTCATCGTCTGCGGATTTCTATTGTACCCTAAAACATTTAGCTGTCGTGTTTTAGTGATTCAGTCAGTGCTTTAAATTTTGATAAACGGAACTGATGAAAGAATTTTTTTCACATGAAATAAGTTAATGCTTGTCAACAATCCCGCCTGATGGTAAGTGGTGATGAAGTCTAAGACGGTGAACGCACTAACTTATAATAGCCTATTCACTCTCCTATTGAAGACTCACATCACATCACATCGTAAGTAGTCGAGAACACCGGGATTTATAACAACTTAGCGGTTGTACGATACTAGTATCGTCGACAGGATCGGCTAGTCATGTCTGAAGATGCCCGTATTATTTGGAGAGTTATAGAAATAATACCAAACTGAAAATTATAGATAGTCGACCAAAACATCAAATATACCCTCCAATGGTCGAGAAAATCTCTTGGCCCTTTTGACTTCATCTGTGAATGTAATTCTACATTTATTAAAAGCAGCTGTAAATACATCAACTGCTTCGTTACATTATTACATTAATTACTTCGTTTTTTTGCTTTTTAATTTTCCTGTTCTTAAAATAGTATATTTTGTTATGAATGTCATAATTTCATGTCGTAGACTGTCATTTAAGTTTATCAGGATCCTGTAACTTCAGTCTCCATTAGTTCACCAGTATGCCCTTGATTCCTGAACAAAATACTACTACGCGTCATATTCGTATAAAAATTGATTGTAAAACTGATCATAACTAATCTAAATTGTGTCCTTTATCTATATCCCATTGTGTAGAATTAGTTATCTGCTCAGGGACTTATCGTATATGTATATAAAATGTTGGGTACTTTATCAATGTCGATAAAATTTAGTGTACATTTTTATGTTTAACCTCATAATTCACTCACTAATGTAATGGTAATGTACTTCAGTTAGTAATTCGTAATCTACAAAAATATCATAAAACAGTATAATCATTTATGGTACCGATAACAACGTGGAATTAAATTATTTGTTAAATATTTATTGTACACAAACGGCCATATTTTCATTTTTTCTTTTAAAATTTACATTTTTGAGTTGTAACATAGGCATTTTTCTTCCAACCATAGTTGATAGTGTGATGATACTGGCCACACTTAGATTGGTAGACTGCGCGTTTGTGAATATTATGGACAGTTCAACATGCGATGTTTTATTTTTGATAAATTAAAGGTAGGTCCAAGTTTGAACTCGAACCAGTGAAGTATATAAAACAATTGAATAAAACACCTTTTTTATTACTGGTTAAATAAGTACATTCAAATCGTATTTTTCAAACAAGGTGTTTTAAAACCTAACCAGGTCAACCGACCTTGTGCTCTTAACGACGAAAAGTTTGAAACGCCTAGATGAAAATAAAGAAGGTAACTTCCATTTCAGTTTTGTATTTACGACACCAAAAACGATTAACACATGAAACAACTTTGTTTCGTTGGAACCGTTTTAATATTCGGGATTTAAGTGATAGAGACTGCTAGTACTATGGACCATGTAAATGATCTCCCAAAACCGACATTGCATACGCCGTAAAAATTGTCGAATAGAAAATACAGAGAGCAAGCAAGAGCAATACTTGATAATGGCCTTCGTAGTGTGGGGACGGGTAGTTTTATAGGTCGCGGAATAAGTTGTTTATTTAATCAAAAATTAGACATTAAAAAAAATTTAAAGGATTTTAACGGCGGGTCATGTGGGTTTTACAAGTGGAGAAACCAAATTACACACGTCAGTAAAATACTGTAATTAAAAAGATAACAATACTAATTAACTTAATGTGACGCTAGACTCCAGGCTCACATTCAGACCCCACGTCCGAAAGGTGACAATTTCTGCCCGCAACTACATGAGCCGCCTCAACAGCTCGTTGGGATGGCACATTAAAATGTCCCTCAGAAGCAAGCGAACGCTCTACAAGGTTTGCATACGACCGGTGATGTCATACCCTGTCTTCGCTCATGCGAATCCCAGTGCCCTCTACCCAATCCAAATAGTCTAAAAACCTCTTCTGTAGGATGGCAATCAACGCCCACCGGTGCGGTCGGAAAGCCGACCTACACAGAGATTTGGAACTCCCCACAATACAACAACTCTTCAAAGGCTATTCTACAACCTTTTTCTAGTCTTCGGAGGAACACTTCAATCCATTAATTAGAGAAGCAGCGGATTAAACCGCTCCTCGTCTGACCGGTCATCAAGTCCGGAGGCCGAGGAACGTCCTCTCAGATCCACCTAACCAGCTCTCGTCTGACTTGGAATGCCGATTGGCAGCTCACAATCAAAAGATCTAATCTCAACAGTTAGTGGCATCCTTAAGATGACGCATAATCTCCCCACCCGACAACACCCTTAGTGTTAACTTCTAAGCGAACGCTCCCTCGGGAGCACCGCTAGCACCATTTTTACCCTAAAGAATGGTCGCAGCCGATGAAGGCTTAGGGGCCGCACGGCCAAAGCTATTTCAGATGGTGTTCAGTGGGTAAGATTCCCACATAACCAGAGTAGCCGGCTGCGCTGGTATGCATGAGCATTCACCATCCTCCTCCCGTAAGAGGGAAAAAAAAATTAACTTAAGACAATACACACTTAATACTTAGTAAGATCATCGTAACATGCGGGAAGCGGAACTGTCCGACGCGGACGGCAGATCCCATGACAGATCCGCGACGGCGTTTGCGTTCTCGGTATCGCGCATGCGCGATTTATCGTATGTTCATTGGTCGAGCGTGGTGACGAGATATAAGAATCTGGCGCAGACTGCGTGGGCATTATTTCAGTGTTCGTTACAGATTTTAGTGTTATTAATTATTATTATATTATGTTTGTATAACCGAAAAGACATTGTTTTAGGTAAAGATTGTATTAACTTAAACTAAATGTCTCTCCGCTAAACGTGATTGTCTCAATGTGTGAAAGGTAGCAAATTTATTGCAATATTTTATTTGGCTGCGTGTATTGACTATCGTTAACAATAATCACAGCGTCCAGTATATACTATTACCTATTATTAAAGTAAAACTTCTTTAGGGCGCGACTTGAAAGTCACTCAGATTTTTTTCGGACGGAAGTACCTAACGTTCTATAGTCCGAAAGTTTATAGTCCGTTTACGTAATTTCCGCCATTTTTCCAACTAGCGGCATACTATTGGAATCCTTCTTTACTGAATAAATAACAATTTAACAGCAATTTCAAAACAGTGAAAATTTCTCAATGCAAGTTTATTTACATTCATAATTTTTTAATAAACATTTGTTTTAATATATTCTACAACATTTTTTAATTGCATTGACTTGAGCTGTTTTAACCTTTCATTTAATTTTTTCTCGATTACTTTCATACATGAGTGAAAACTCTTTAAAAAGTCAGATGAGATCAATCGCGCGTAAAGATTACACGCACACATTTATTTGGCAGCGGTAGTCAAAACAAGTAATAAGTCATTAACTGTAAGTGTAACCTATAATATGTTAGCGCACTGCGGTAACCATACCCTCCGTTTGTCTCTGGTTGGCGATAAAGTTGCGCAAGAGGCTTCCTTTTTCACACTTTACAATCGCGATGTTTACACATACGCACATTTATAATTATTAGATAAACCGTGTTAATTATTATTGAATTGCAGATTTCGTCCACAGGGCAAAGATACAGAGTTCAATAAGTATCATAACATGCTGTTTATCGTGTCTATCCTGTGACCTAGTTGTAGTATTTATGTAAAACTGGCTTACTGGCTCAACAATCGACAATAGTGCACAATGTGACCTACCCCGGGGTCGAAAACCTGCGTGCGCATTGCCCATTTTTCATTTCAAAAATATAATTATAAAAAAACTACAAAAAAACTATATAAAAAAGTTTCTGAATTACAAAAATTACCATCAATTGTAATTTTCATCAAACATTGATTATTCTGAAGCAAAATAATACGTGGAATGCTGTTAACAGCATCAATATTTTATGGTTATTATGTTACGTTTTAGACTTGGACTCTTATAATATCTTAAATTGTTCTTCACTAATATTTTCCAGATTCCTGCCCCCGTCCAGTTACTTGAACGCGAAGGAACTCGGTCCGAAGAACTTGGCTCGCGTCATGAATGAGTTGATCACCGACAAAGATAGATATTACGATTTCTTTAGATGGAGAAACCACTTCACCTTTAAGCAAACCTTGACAAATACAGATATGTGTAAGCTCTGTGAAGCGCTCAATGATCATCAAAAGTTGAATACTATAAGCGAGTGGAAGAACTTCAGAAGATGGTGGAACGGCGAGAGTGGTTTAGACGTCTGCTTATGACAATATCAGCTATGGCGATTTAGTAACACGTTGCACTGGTGGAATGCCGTGGTCTACTCTGTGTTACTTTGCACGGCAGTCAAAGCATGTAAATTATGAAAGCCATACCAATGGTTAATTAATCTCGTATCTCTCCTGTAACTGTAGCAGTTTATAAAGGCAGTGAAAGTACGTGGAAGCATTATACCTTCTACAACATAAAATTGTGTTGAACAAATCAATGGAGGTAGTGAATTCAAGGAAACTAGGGAAGAATTCCAATCGCTAGAGATGATTAAGTATCAAAATAGGTTCCATATAAGTTTCTCTTGTACTTGAAAGAAAAAGTGAATATATTTGAAGCATGGACGCATTCGAAACATTTTTTTAATGAAAGTGTTTTAAACTGAATAGCTTATAAGTCTCCTGCGATTAAATAATTTTTTAAACCTGTGCAACGTGAAGTAATTCCACCCAATATCAAAACTGGAATAAGAAAAAAATAGTAGCATATTTAACTCGTTAAATTGTACTAGGATATACTGTTTCATACTTCTATGATACGAATCTTCAGGCTCTCTGTCTTCTTCTGTCCATTGCTGCTTTAATATATGAAGAGAAAAAATTCTGTCAGAAGTTGTTAGGCCGAAGTGCATGGCCGAGATTTAGCAATATTTTTTTTAACAAATACAACCAGATATAACTCTTTGAAATGTCCTCTAACTTACAAGGGAGCTCGTCAAAATTCCGCCAGCAGCCACCAACTTTTAACTTAGTGACATTGTATTTTTTATAATGTTTTCCGATTTCGGTTGATTAGTGTACTAGTAGTAAATTATAAAAAATTTAATAAACAGCAAGCTTCATCGTATACGTTACAGCGACATCTTATACGTTTTCTTTTAGATTTTTGTTTAGTGTGTTCGATCATGAGTGTACCGGACAATATAAAATTTTATTACTGACCGCTCATACGCACATTGTAACACAGAATAGAAAACAGTGATTGGTTCAAATTCGTGTCAATTTCTCTATTCATTATAACAGCAGTGTTCACAATTAGAAGTTCAATGAAATGCAATGTCGCTTAAAATAATATACATAGATGCTTGATGTATTTAATATTAATATTGTCTATGAATCCCTTTAAAGAGGAGTCAATGAAAAGCAGCGACAGCAGCTTTATTGAATAATCAGCAAACTCATCAACTGACCAACGAATACGATTCGAGAGTCCAGCGCTAACAGACGCGTTCTAAACCTGATGACATGGACGAAGACATTAAATATGTACTTCAAGTTTCGGCAAAAAATCTCGCTCCGTTCAATTTCATGGGTGAATGTAATTCAGCCTTCAACAAAAAAAATTGTACGTACACAAACTGTTTAGTCACAGACGACGCGTCATTCGTGCACGGTACAGGTTTCGCCGCTACAGTTTTTAATATGGAACCGTCTGAACCGGCCAGAAGCCGATCACAGACGCAAAAGTACATATTTGCAGTTACGGAATAAGGTGAAAGATTTCCGGCATGTAACGAAGTCTTGTGCAAATTCTTTAACTGGACACGGACGTACAAACTGAGCTCTGACTTTCGATTTGGATATATTACAATACGATTTAGAGGGCAATGTAATCGGGCCAGTTATGACATGAAACGGCCCGAAAATATGATGAAGATCTGAAAGCAAAACTGTCCCCTGAAACTAACCCGGCTGCGTCACTTGTTTCAGACTGAAAGACGAACAGTAAACATAAAGATTTTATTATAGATATAAACGAAGGGTTGAAAAATTTCAGATGAAATGTAAATTTTCTAATTCGCATTTGAGAACTCCTTTACTGAAGACTATGTAACGGAAAAATTATTATTGGCATTGAATAATTATGTAGTGCCTGTTGTTTTTGGATAAATGAATTATTCAAGGTAATCATTATTACATTTTTTATATAAATTAAATTTATTTTAATTTATTTCATTAACATTTGTATTATATAAATAGAATTGTAATAAATTAGAGCAAATAGAAGGGATGAATTAATTCTTTAGTGAATAAAATTATGTAGAAATTATTAAATACAAATTCGGTGTTCCTGATCATCTATACTAGTAATAAAATTGTAAATCTGTACATATTACTCAAATATTATTTGAAAATGTAATGTGGGGAGGCTTTGTTATCGGTATAGAGATCAAATCATATTCTTTTTTGTATACTCGCCTGTCTGGCTATCTGTCTGTGTGTATGTCAGATCACATGTTAACACTTCAAGGACTGAAGAGATTTGAATGTTATTTGCCATATTTAATTAGTAATTTATATTATAATGTAAGATACTTTTGACCCGAGAAATGGATATAGAGAGTCTTCGGAGAATAGGTAATACCAGTCAATGTGGTCATTCTATTAAGAGGCCGGTAAATAAAATTTTGAGTGCCTAACTGCTGCTATCTACACATATGATAAAATTATAAATCGTCGCTTTTTGTACATGAAGGATATTATATGAGGAAAACTATTATTAGGAGCCTTTATTAATGCAATGGAATGCTTTTACTTCATACAACAAAGATTTCTACGGAATATGGATATTAAAATATAAATTCTAAAACAATAAGCCATCACTTTTGAGGAAGACAACTCCTTAAAAAATGCACTAGAAAAAGTTCCAACCGCAGAATTTCTTTTTATATAAAAATACTTTTGTATCCCATTATCTTGCTATTTGAGACGTCACGGTGTTGTATTACAGTTCGATTGATTTGACCACTGACTCTCATTCTTTGAATGAATGAATATATAAATAAATAAACGTTCACACACTCCGTACACTAGGATTCACTAACAAATACAAATATTTTATTTGCTTAGAAGTTGAGTAGGTACAAAAAGGTCTTAATGCTAATAGACCATGAACAGTCATCTTTAACCATATATGTGGTATGCAAATATAAAATTATTGAACTATCTATAATTATCATCATTTACTATTACAAATTACCTATCATTATTGAGAGTTATTACATATGTATGTCAGTTCGGCTAAATATAATTTAAATGTTATAATTCAAAAAAAATGACAAAATGTTTGGTTATAAATTCCTTCCGATCATATTATGAGTTAAAATGATATAATGATACTGTTCTTACAAACTTAATTAATATAATTCGATTGCATCAGTTAATATCAAATTATGAATTTCAACAAATAGTACGCTTAATTATAACCATATCAGTTATCTAAATATTCATTTACGCTATAGAAACATTTGTCAATTAACTATTTTTAATTAATTTTAGTTATTTTTAACATACCTAGTGTGCTGCCTCCAATACATACATACAGGGCAGAGAAAATAAAGATAAGTTTTTGAAAAGGGATTTATATGAATCCCCGAGGGGCTTTCCACATATAGCTCTTACGACCTTTTTTTGTGAAATAAATGCTTTATTAATATTTGATGAGTTGCCACATATTAGTAACCCGTATTTTAATATGGAGGCTACACACCCATGGTAAGCAGTGAGCAACGTGGAGAGAGCTAATTAATGTCTTAATAGATGAAATAAGTACACGAATCCGTTGATTTTATCGCATACTTTATTTACATGAGGCACTCATGTCAACGAATTGTCAATCGTTACTCCCAAAAAGTTTGTGTTTTGTACCGTTTCAATGATTCGGTCTCTATATTTTATTTTTAGTTCATTATTTTTTGTTTTCCTTGTCGTGGAGAACATTAATTTGAACAATATCACTTAACCATTGTACTATTGTATTAGTTATGTCACTTATAAAATCGTTGTGATCATTAGCACCAGTAACTGTTACCGAGATGTGATGTATGTATGATGATGTATCAACTGGGCTATGGGGTCGTCTTTTGAAGTTATTTATTTGTTCAAGCAGGTGTTCATATTTGATGTTGTTTCAATAGCTTTCCGACATACTTTACTGGTTATACCGGTGTACAAATATTTGTTACTAGCTGTGCCCGCGACTTCGTCCGCGTGGAATTTAATAAACAAGTTAATTAGAAGAAATAAAAGTAACCTAAGTTACTCCTTATTACGTCAGCTACCTGCCAGTGAAAGTCGTGTCAAAATCGGTCTAGCCGTTTCAGAGATTAGCCGGAACTAACAGACAGACAGACAAAAATTGTAAAAAATATTATTTTGATATATGTACCGTATATACATTCATTTGTTTGTAGTAAAAAACGGTTATTTTAATATTACAAACAGACACTCCAATTTTATTTACTAGTATAGATTAACTATGCTATACTTATAAACTTAAGAATTGTTATAATTAATTAATTTTGCATCATCATTACGTTTAATTGAAAATTGCTTTCTCTTCTTTCTCATCTCATCGTAAGTACGTACAGAGCAGACGTGTTTTGCAATCATTTTAAAAATTCATTTAATATTAATCAAGCAATACCAAACTTTATAGTGCGTGTCATAAAAAAAATTTTTGCCATAGTAATTTTATGCGGTGACAACTCTGCTACCCACCCCGAGTAAACAAGACGGGATCCTCATTCTCCGCACCGCCTACTCACTATCTTACGTAAGTAACAATAAACCATAGATATACAATGTGTTTGCTGCGCTCACCGACTGAAAGTGACACTGAACCAAGATTGGAAGTTCCCGGCCAAACCTGACTAACAAACTTTTCACCGATTATTGTTCACAAGTTACTTTTCGTAATAAAAGAAAAGTAACTGATGTTACGGAGGGAATTAAAACAGAGATATCGCAGTTATGAAAACAGATGTCTGAAATGATGTCCATGTTAACTACCACCAGAAATGATGAAACAGCCACTATAAATAAAATCTGCCAAAATGTAACTTCGATAAAAAAGAAGTAAACAATATAAGTAGTAATATAGAGAATATTATTTCCGAGAATAACAACATCAAAACACAACTTAGGAACTTAACTGTAGTCACGAAAAATGCAGAAAAGAGAGTCAAATGTCTGGAAGATTAGGAACTTTAGGAACTCATCATTACTACCTTCCTCTACCCAAATATCAATGAGCTATGAAGAAATTGTCAACGAATTTGAGGACTGCAATTTGCGAAACAATAATATTATAATTACTGCAATTTCTGAACAAAATACTAATTCTGCAACAGAACGTCAAAAATGTGATGAAAAAGAGATTATTGGAATAACTAAACTTATTTATAAGGAATGCCCTAAGCCCGAGAGAATTATACGGCTTGGTAAATACAATCCTGATCGCACCCGTGCCATTAAAGTCACCTTTACATCAATTAAAACAGCTAAAATTATATTCCGCAATACAAACACCCTAAAACTTAATAATATCCAAATATTTTCCGATCAGCCTCCTCATCAATGAAGACACATGCAAAGTTTAATAGAAGAACTGAATAAGCGTAATGCTAATGGAGAACCAAACCTTACAATTAAATTTATTAGTGGTATTTCGAAAATCATTAAAACCTCAGTTAAACAAACCCCACTTCAGACAACTTCAAAAAATCCTTCGCGGGATAAAATAACTTATGCAATCGCCAGAAATTACTCAGAAATAGTTTATACAAAAAAAAATCCTTAAGATTTTTCTATGCCAATGCACGTAGTATTGTTAAACCGGGGAAATTCTACAAATTAAAATGCATTATTTCAACTTTCCAAACTTCTATACCTACTATTGGCTGAGACTTGGATAAAGAATGAAGATGAAGCCAGAAACTTACAAATTCCTGGATACACACATTACTATAGCTTTCGACGAACCAAAAGAATAATTTATCGCATAACTTCATTGAAGAACACTCTATAGATGATGCCCATTACCTTTGGGTTCATATAGTTCATGATTTTCTAGAAAGGTAGTCCCAACAACTAGATAATAAACAGAGTGTCGTAGTATTTGGGGATTTCAACCTTGACTTACTGAATTCAGACAAAGCGATTAGTAATTATTAAAATATTTGCAGAGAAAATAACCTCAAATTTTTAAACAAAGTTGATTAAAGATATTGTACCCGGGAAACAGTGACTATACTAGATCATGTGTGCTTCAACCTAAAAGACAATGAGTTCTGATTTATAATACTTGAATCAGCTATGTCGGACCACAAACAAGTATTCTTAGAAATAAAACGATATGACATTAATAGAAACAAAAATGAAATATACCGCTATCGATTATACTACTCTGAAGAAATATATGTATAATAGATACAAAATACGAAATGGAAGAGCAACTTTACGAGCGATTTAAGAACACGTACTATATTGCATTTCTAAAAGTAAAATCATTAAAACTAAAATTTTTAATCCACACCGCCAAGATTGGATAAAAAAAGATATCATACAAGACATAAATTACTTGCCCATAGATGCAACAATAGATGCTATTTTCAAGCTTCCTCTTACATACTCATTTCTTACTACATCCATTCTTGTAACACCACGCATCCATTTCAACATTCGCAACTCCGCTGCATGCATCCGTCTTTCCTGCGTTCTCTTCAAAGCATAACATTCCGATCTATACATAACGAGAGGTCTAATGATGGTCTTATCGATTTTCCCTTTTAATTTAAGAGGTATCCGGGACTCGCATATAGTACCCGTGACCTGCCGCCATTTCATCCACCCCGCATTGATTCGGCAATCCAAAGCACGGTCGATATCGCCATTGGCTTGTATTAGGGAACCGAGGTACTGGAAGTCCGTGCAAGCTGGTAGAGTCACGCCATCTAGTGCAATAGGCACAAAACCAGAAAGACCGCCAAATATACTCGGTTTTGATTCTGCTGATTTTCAGGCCAACAACACTTTCCAGCCTGTGCTGCCACTTTTTCGGTCTGTACTGGACTCAGCTTCATCAGACTCATCTTCCCCAACAAGGACAATGTCATCGGCGAATGGCATACACCAAAGTGTCTCTTCCTGTATGTCCAATGTCAGAACATCCATTACTAGCAGGAAAAGGTAAGGGCTTAAAGCCGATCCTTGGTGCAAGCCCACAGCCACATTGAACTTATTGGTAACGTCGGCTGCCGACCTCACGTGAGTACAAGATTGTCTGTACATCACTTGAATCAACTCCATATACTTCCCTGGCACACCTTTCTTTTTCAAAGCCCACCATACAATCGCACGAGGAACTCGGTCGTATGCCTTTTCCAGGTCGACGAACACCATATGCAAGTTTCTATGCACACGTCTGTATTTTTCGCACAAAATACGAAGAACAAATGTGGCGTCCATTGTAACTCGACCCGGCATGAAACCTAATTGGTTCCCTGTGATTTCATTCTCTTCTCGCAGTCGTCTCTCTATCACTTTTTCCCACGCTTTCATACTATGTGATATAAGCTTTATCCCCGATAGTTGTCGCAGTCTTGCACGTCACCCTTATTTTTAAAGATGGGCACTTCTTTTCTTTAATATATATTAGTAATATAAGTCAAATTGGTCTTAAAGGTGATATTTCACTATATGAGGATGACACAAATCTTTTTTACTTTGGACACAAAGTAGACAATATTATATCACATGTACTAAATGTCATAAATATATTAAATACCTAGTTCTAGTCTAACTTATTTACCATTAATATAAAAACTAGTTATGTAATACTCGCTGCTAAAAATAAAACTATTCCAAATAACATAGAACTTAAAATAAATGATCAATTAATCCAACGGAAAACAAAGGAAAAGTATCTTGGATTCATCTTAGACAATTATCTCACGTGGAAACCTCACATAGAAAAAGTTAAAGCTAAATTAATGTAACTAACTGACTCTCTCCGTAGTATAGCTAAATGTTTGTCTAACAAAGTCCGATTTATCATTTACAACTCATTCGTTGAACCTCACATTGACTATCTAATCGAAATATGGGGTACTTCAGCTAAGTCCAATTTAAATTTAATACAGAGAGCACAAAATAAAGCAATAAAGGCATTATTCAACGATAAATATAGCATGCCGATCAGAAATATATACATGTAATGACACCAAAATTATGAATATAACGCGAACTTACATGTATTATACATATATTCTAATACGAAAAATATTAAACAAAGACTTTCATACAAGCTTATCCTTCGTTAAAAAACAACAAATTCATACAATTAAATTACATAACGTAAAATTCTTCGTAACGCCAATACCTAGAACTAACTGTGGGGAAAAGAACATTGAATTTGAAGACGTTAGGATGTAAATAAACTGCCTGATAATATTAAACACTCCAAAACTTTATACAACTTCAAAAAACTCTTAAAAGAGTATATTTTAACTTATCATAATTAAAAAAATATATAATGATAATATATTATTACTTTATTCAAAAGCAAAATGCATTAAGTTTAAACATTTGAAATATATAAAAATTTTCAACCATAATTTCCTGAGTAGCTATTACTTGCCGCTAATACCACATCCAGTACTATACACTTTAGATTTGTGTACTACCGCTCCGACTTAACCCGAACGATTATTTTTAAGTACCATCTACCCACACTTAACGAATAATAATGTACATTATCTAGCCTTTTTGTAAGTAAAATTCCAACCGTGTTCTCTGCGTACGTCTTATATCTACACAAATCGTCGGTAATACTGCAATACCGCGTAACCAACAGGGGTTAAAACCGCGTAACATGGTTGTAACTAATTTTACAGGAGAGCAAAAAAACTTACTACTATCTTAATTTCTAGGTCTATATCCGTCTGAAGTATATTATGTCTATAAATTTATGTACTTTAGTTCCTATTATAGTTCAGAAGCCGTTAAACTCATTAGTCAGTGAAAAAAATCATTTTCGCGTTATTGTAGTATCAAAAATGGATTGCATTAGTGCATTTGTAGTATTTACGCGTAATTGTAACAAGGATAAAATAAAAGATGATGTGTACATAAACATAAAATATTAATTATTTAAATAAACGTAATGTAACAATAACATATCTAACTACCTAATCGTAAACTATCGTAAAATTTGTGGCACTCACGTGGAATTACATGCTTTAATTGTTGTAAATGCTCATATTTACTTTCCAATATAGGCAATTTGGAAGAATAAAGAAATGGTACATCACTTATCAATGTTGAAATATTCTTTGGTCTTCAAGATAATGGACTTAATTCATCTTCAAAATGATTTTTAAACTCTATAGTACCATTAGGATTATACTTTAACACTCGTAGATCTACCACACAATCGTCGCCAGAAATGCGCCCAGACCGTATTGAATCATAAATTTGATACTTCTTGATGCTGTAATCTTTGAAAAAGGTATAATCCGCTTATATGTATTACTTTGTAAGGGAAAGATTTTTTTCTTGCATCTTTAGCTAAAGAGGCATACTGAGATGGTAGGAAAATTTCAATATTTTAAGCTTTCTATCTATAACTGAATGTAACGAATCTACCTCTTTTCTTTTTGTGTGTCCTTTTTCGAGGTATTTTTGCGTAATTGACACATTTTTGTCCATTGCTAATCTAAGAAGAGCATTAGAAACAACACTGTTTCTATTTTGAGCAGTGCAGCCGTCGGTCCATATGACTACATCCTTAAGACTTTCATTTAATTAGTCAGATAATTTACGAAAAACGAGGCATAAGTAGTAGCTTTCAAAACACAGGCTGTCTCATCAAACCAATAACAAGTAACATCGTCTGAACCTAAATTGTAAATCGTGAAATTACGTACAGCTAGCTTATAAAATAAAGCGCACTAGCTGACAAAGCAATTATGGCATGAATTTGGCCATGTTCTGCAAGGTTTTTGTCTTTATTCTTTTCCGATTGAGCTAAATTTTCAATGGAATATGGCGTCGGTAATCTTCTTCACAAACGTTACCTACCTTATATGAACAACAATAGCCACAGGCGTCTTTTATAGGCTGAAACAAGGCGATATTTTCCTCTGCCAATATGTCAGAAAAGAGCTTTCTCGAAGCCACTGGCTTTGATGCTGACGAGGCATATTCGACATATAAATTATACAGTTGTGACAGTGTAGTTCCATGTATTGTTTTGTATTGGATTGGCGGCAATAATGTGATGGCAATTTGAGTAATAAAGACAAATAACTTTTTAAAGAATCTCGTTTAAAAGTAGGCAAATTTGGAGTTGAAATTGTATTAACATAACATTCACGTGTTTTATCACGAAGCCAGTAGCGAACAGTCCACTCTTTTATAGCAAGTGTCGCCAGAAATGTCTTCAAGCAAACTCTTTGCTTGTTACCATCTATTTGCAGGTAATATAGTCTGCTACCTGAACGTCTAGAATTACTTCTTGTCGTCTTCCTTTTAACAAGCTCTGAGTCAACCATCGACCGTACATAGGTTTTTTTTCTCCTTCAAAGTCATGTTCTAGAAATATTCAAAAGTTTGTTTTCGTATGTCGTCAGTTAAATTAGAACAGAAAAGTTTTTTACTACGAGCACAAAATTCTGAATCGCACTTAGGACCCATAGCCCTTTTAGGTTTTCGTTCTCTTTAATTATACTTTTTGTCAGTCTTTCTAAACCCAATATAAGCTTTTCCTAACATTCTATCCTTTTCATTTAATTATTTTTGCCAAGTTTCAGGGTTAGCCTTTCGCAATCTTTTTCTTGATTCTTTTGTTACATCTGCCTCCAATTCTTTTTCCGGAAACCAATTAAGATCGTTAGATTCTATAGGCACTAAGCTGGTCATATCAGATAGAAGAATAAAGTCCGGATCGATGACGGAGTCATCAGGAGAAAAATCTATCACGGTTTCTTTTGCAATATATGTGCTAGCAGTAAAATTATTAGTATAGTATAGCAGTCATAGATACGACGCCAAGTCAGCTGTTCGCGTATCGTATATCTTCTAAAGGTCTGTTAATTATTAGTGACTCTTAATTAAAAATTAAAATAAGATCCGCATGTAAATGAATACTTGCACTAGTTCGATTAAAACAAACGTCCACCTAATATACATTGCGCCACATAGCTCGGCGTGACGCGATTTTCAAAAGCAACAGATTAATAGTTAAGTTAAAATAAAGCTGAGTTTCGCCACGCGAAAAGTGTTATATCTCAGAATTTGTTAAAAAATTTAATCTTAATTTGATATGGAAAGAAAAACATCCGTTTATGAAAAAAGTAACTACATAGGTTTACTGAGAATGATGGTCCAAGATGGCTGTTATGGGGTTTCTGGTCGATGCCCTTTCACCCTATAAACGCATGCATATTTACGATATGTCTCTTCGCTACTGATGCGTCCTAGGCCGTCTAGATTAGCAACGTCGCTATTACAAAGATAAGACTGATTGCGGACGTAGAGACAGCTAGACTTGTTTGTTTTGCCTACTTTCACAGTCTTATCTCTTATGGTATCCTAATATGTGGTAAATCAACGGACATTGATCTAATATTTGTATTACACAAAAGAGCAATCAGAGCTATGTACAGATTAACCGGATCTAAACCAATTTTACGCAGGTTTAAACTCACTTTGTAATTGCCATGTGTTGTTTTAAAAGATGTGCTGAGGAGTTCCATTCGACGTTTCTTCTCCTCAATGTTAAAGCACCATTTCGAAACGGTAGTAGTAGCAAAAAAAATGACGTGCATAATACGTGTATTCACAGAATACATAAATGATTTTGAATTTTAGGAATCACCTAAATAATTTTCACAAATAAAACTCGTCTAATGTCACACACTCTTTAATTAGAAGAAAAAAGCCTGGTAGTTTTACAAACAATAAAATCTACATCTATTCATACATAACATCAGTAATTAACTTTCAGCAATAGGAACTGATACGAAAAGAGCTTTAAATAAATTAATAAGGTTTATAGAGAAGACATGATATTAAATCTGTCTAAGTCTCTCAGCAGTAACGGCATGTACATAGCATAAGAAAATTATAACATGTTTTTATGTACGTGTTACGGGATTTTGATGTAACGTTGTATTTTTTCCTTACAGAAAGTTGTAATGTTTCAATATGCCAATGAACAGATTGATGTCTCGATTTAACATTTTAAACCGATAACGGTGGCCGTGAAGAGCTTGACGTATAATGTAATATACTACGTGAACTAACGCGTAGCTAAGTATTGGTTTTACTTTACCTTTACCTTATATTATTAATAGTTTGATATAATTAATGTCTTTAACAATTCAATATAACTAGCATGGTGCAGCTAATGCGTCCAGTACCTGCTTTACAAACGGGATCTTAAATCTACCTACTAGATGTTCGCTAGCTCCAAATTTCCTCAACGTATTTTTACACGTATTTTACAAAGTATACTATCGTCATGTTAAACTTTAAGAGTAATCAAAGTACTAAATAAGTGTCCGTTTGTGCTGATATTCTTAATAAAAAAATGTTACTGACACAACTTCCGGAAACGACTGTGTTTTACAATATAAACATATCATTTGTCTGTGAGTCATATGTTGCCATACCCAAATAAATACCTGGAATATTTATCGAATGACCAGCGTAATATCGAAAAATTATCTTTTTTCCTTATCTTTCCAATTTCAGTGGGTACTGATTGTCAGTCGTTTCGTGCGATACCACGTTACAGTACGGATATGTGTTACGATGTTTACAAAATGTTTCTTTCTAATGATTGTCATTTTTGGAGTATACCTTACGATTGTTTATAACTCCCGACTCAAAGAAATAAGACTGGATATGAGGAGAATGCATTCCGCTACTCACAAGAACATGAAATACATACTCCAATGGACACGGAAATTCAGCGCACCGTTCGATTTTATGGGGACTGGAAACTCTGCTTTTACCAAAAACAAGTGCCAGTATATCAACTGTTACGTCACAGACGATGACTCATTCCTCGACCTAACAGAATTTGATGCAATTGCTTTTAATGGGAGAGATGTAATTCACTTATGGCCATTCCAAATGCCCCAGAATCGATCACCGAGACAGAAATATATATTCGGAGCCATGGAATCGCCTGATTTCTTTCCAGCGTGTGACGCTATGCTTGACAACTATTTCAATTGGACGTGGACTTATAAATTGGACTCGGATTTCCGATGGGGATACATTACGATATATGATACACAAGGCAACGTGGTAGGGCCAGCTATTGATATGAATTGGCCAGAGCATATGGAACCAATCAGTGAAGACTTGAAATTAAAGTTATCCAGTAAGTCAAAAGTAGCCGCCTGGTTTGTCTCTCATTGTAAGACTAAAAGGAAGAGGGAAGATTTTGTTGACGAATTAAATAGAGAGTTGGAGCAGTTTGGTTGGAAGGTGGACGTTTATGGATCTTGCGGTGAATTTTCATGCCCGTCAAGTAATTCGCAATTTTGCTTTAAGATGGTGGAAAACGAGTACTATTTCTATTTGTCATTAGAAAATTCATTTGCCGAGGATTATGTGACGGAAAAGTTATTGACAGCGTTGAACAACTACGCCGTGCCTATCGTATTCGGTGGCGCTAATTATTCGAGGTATGTATTACCTCGTATTTTCAAACAAAAATTTTAATATTTTAAACTATAACAATCTTCGTTGATATCTCTGTCTAACCAAAGCGGCAGTACATCTGACCGATATCAAATATGAATACCTACACAGCTTTACTTCACGTCGTCACAGTACATAATATAGAAATATCCATGGCTCGCAGTGACCATTCACCATGCCAGACAGGCTGCATGTCAGCTGGCTATTTTTTACCAATAAAAAACTGTCACCATTTTTCAAATATTTTTTTAAATTTCTTTGTACGCTTAACACAGGGTTTATCAATTTCCAGATTCCTGCCCGTAGGCAGTTACTTAGATGGGCGAAAACTCGGTCCAAAGAATCTTGCTCGCGCTATGAATGAAATCATTGGCAATAAGAACATGTATCACGACTTCTTCAGGTGGAGGAACCACTTCATCTATAAACTGACGTCCGACAACGTAGACATTTGTAAACTCTGCGAGGTTCTCAATGATGATCGAATGGTGAACACCGTTACCTTGTGGAAGAATTTAAGAGAGTGGTGGAACGGTGCCAATTATAAAGAGAATTGTTCATGAAAAGGCGTGTTCATTAAAATAACATTTAAATTCCTAAACCCTAATCGACAAGTTCCATCGAGTCAAGGAAACCCAAAGTCATCTTGTGCTTTTTGACATTGGAAATGTCTTTTCGTTCGCTCCAGTACAGGCGCCGATTTCACGAAAAAATGCGATCCCCTTATATCTCGGAGAGTTGTGAAGATATGATATTCAAAAAAGACTCAAAAGACGCATATTCACGAGAGCTGTAAGGTGCAAAAAAGATTAATTGAGCACATCAAAAATGAAAAAAGATATGGCCGAAATAGTGAAAAAAAATTCAATTTTTTCGAATTTTTCATTGCTGGATATTTTGGAAACGAAGAATTATATAAAAAATTGGAGAAAAACACCTCTGAACAAGTTTGTCACCTACAATTTGAGCCTAAAACAAAGACGATCGGGTTTAGGGTTTGCCCTGTAGCCTAACCTTTTTGAAAAACGTCAAAAAGTCAAAACGACCTTTTACATTGTAGTTTCATTTTGTAACCTTTTCCTTATCCCGACATTCTCGTCGCTCAGCGACAATATTTTTTCGAATTCCGTAGATTCATTTCCAATGTGCTCGATAGTCGTGTGAAGCACGAAATCTGTGAATCTTTCTCATAATGTATTTTTATCTAAAATGAGACGGGTTAAAACTGGTTCACAGTAAAAAAATGCAACTACAACAAACCAATTAATTACACGTGATACGCTTATACTTTGTACAGATTTTTTATCGTAGATGTTGCATTAATTTTCCCTTAATCTTTTTATAACAAACGAAGAAACGAGCTTGAAATACTAATCTAACTGTCGGACCCGGGACTCCTCTCACAATGAGAGAGATTAAGGGCCTTAGGCCGCCACGACGACTAAGTTCGTTTCCTCATCACGTTTTCTTCTGCCTAAACTGAAAAATTAATGGTGCTGACAGAATTTCCGCGCGGGAGACTGACGATCAAGTCACTGGATCGGGACTACTTATTTTGTATTCGATATATTTTATTGTTGTTATTATTTTTATTGTACTAATAGGATAGGATAGAATCTCTAATTTCTAATCATGAGGAAATAATTAATGTGCACATATAGTTAAAACAAATTATATTAATAAGATAAGTAATTAACGCGGAATTAATTTTACATAAATAGGTTCGCTGGGTCTCAAAATTATGTCGGCGACAAGAACAGGCCGCTCGCCTTTCTTTATCGGAGCCAGCTTAAAGTTTCTCACCACCTGACACAAGACGCATTTCATTTCTTGCATTGCGAAGCGGCGACCTGCAATATTGACTTACATAATCAAGTATAGTATTCAGAACTGTGGTGTATTAGGTGCTTCACCCATCCTTAACTCGAAGCCAACAACCCCCTCTGTACCCTGCTCCGTTTAGAAGTTGCTAACTGTGTACCAACTAGATTAATCTCGGATTGTGACGGAGGGTTTTTTACCAGCTAGCCTAGTAGCTAGTACCTAGTAGTACCAAAATTACCATGATATACCCTTTCTACCACCCTCCATATTTTTTCAACCGTTGAAACGTTTTACGTGTTTCCGTTCCAATGTCATAGACTCGGAAACAAACGTGTCCTTTTGTCTTCACCGGCAATGCAACAGAAACGCCTTCGGTATTACATGCATCCAAGGGAGGCGGTGACCACGTCCCATCAGGTGACTCGTTTGATCGTTTAACGTTTATTTACATAGATGTACTTGCATAAATAACCAGATTGTGCAGATAATAAAGAAATCAATTAACATTCTGCAGATGTATTAAATAAGCCGAACACATCCAGAACGTAATCACGGTCACTGTCGAACGCATTCCTGAACCGTAATCATATTTCTAATTAATCTTTGTCCACTTCTGTCACTAACAGACCGCGTAACTGTTATTGACAGAAATTATCTATGTATAATTCAAAAAAGAACTCGAATTTGTTTCTGATTCTCAAACTCGCTCAACCTTTTTGTATGTATTTGCTAACCTATACAGTTCCTGGGGCCGGCGCTGAAGGGCACGAATGCGTACGGGTGCCGGCTCTCAGGACCAAGGAAACGCTCGGGCTGGAACACCTCCGGGTCGGGGTAGATGTCGGCACGTCGGTGTATGTCATATATGTGGACCATCACTTCCGATCCCTTCGGTACCACCAGGCCGTTTTCTGTAAATTATTGTGTACAGAGTTTAGCGATCTACGTACTTTATCATTACAATCCATATCGTCCGACTGATGATTCGTGGCTCCTATTACAACG
The DNA here is from genome assembly GCA_003671415.1 of Megathymus violae. NCBI lineage: Eukaryota > Metazoa > Arthropoda > Insecta > Lepidoptera > Hesperiidae > Megathymus > Megathymus violae. Next base: position 1,445,312 of record PDGT01000054.1, read on the forward strand.
AGAGTGGTTAAGGCCATAATCCATCACGCTGGCCCAGTAGCGGCTGAAAGAAATTCACATGCTTTTGAGAACTCTGCAAAGATGTATACAGGTTACCTCACGATGTTTTCCTTGACCGAAAAAAAAAGTAATTATGTAATTTGTGATGCGCACATAATTTGAACAATTAAAGGTGTGTGCAGGATTCAAATTTGACAATATGCATATCATATGGAAGAACCACGCTCAAATCACTGCGATTATGTGATTTACTTAGTAAATATAGATATTTTATAACATATACATAAATAAATTTAATAAAAATATATTACAAAAATTAAAATGTTTCACTGTCATCATTAAATAGTATAATGCTTTCGACATAAAGAGCATACTTCAAGTATTACCTTGAAGAGAAGGGCTCTGAAATTCCGCAGTTTCTCAAAGTAAGAGCTGTAGTAGTATTCTTTTAATGGCGTAGCCGCAAGTACGCTCGGCCAAAGAAGTAGTAATGTACCAAAAGTGCAGTGGTTCCATAGATTAAAAAATAAAGGTAATCTAAGCATATGAAGATTATTGGTAAAAATCCTGTTTTAACCTAAGACGAATTCTTCTGTAACCTCTCGGCCTATAAGAGGCACACTAGGGTACAACCGCAAGATTTCTTTGATCACTGCCTCTAGATACTTCATGTCCGCCTGATCTTGTAAATTAGGCGGTCGCAGCGAGTCACCGAAAATCTTCTGACATTCTTCGAAGATCCTTTCCTGAACATACGATAAAGGCAATTAGTAAACATCGGTCTTGCGAAGCCGCGTTATCGAAATACAAGTTATTTTGTAAATCTTCCACGAACCTGCACTTCCTCGTGGTCTGCCAGAAGCATCAGACCGAATGAGAGAGCCATGGCTGTAGTATCGTGGCCCTGAAATGTTGTATATTTAACGGGTAAAATGATTGGACATGATGCTGCTTATTTTAACTTAATTTTATATATGAACCTTCATATATTTACTTATGGAATATTAAGGAAATTGAATTTAATAATTATTTTTTTCAATTTTACGATATATGTAAGTTGCGATATTAGTTAGCAGTAAAATTAAAAATTTTTGCTAAAATTCACAAATCATTATTATTCAAATCTAAATAAAATGCTATACCTCAAACATAAATGTGTTCACTTCTTCTCTTATACCCTGCAAATCTATCTCTCCTTTACTCTCTGCTTCAAGTAGTAAATCCAGTAAAGCCAATCTTCGCTTATTCCCAACGAAGTCGTCTTCTTCTTCTAAGTTCAAAGGCTCATCTTCTTTCTGTCTCTCCAGCTTCCTCTTCAAAATCACATCATCACAGAAGGACTGAACTTTGACTAGACTCTTGGCAAATCTTTTACCAAGAGAAGACATTTGAAATAAAAAATTTATATGAAGCCACTGCCTTTTAATTCTCATCATAATGATACTCCCAATGTTCTGGATTTCTTGTTTGTATTCCACCGTCGCTACAGATTGATCTACATCCAGTTGTGTTCCCATAGCAGTCTCTGAAAAAATATATTTTTAACTTGTACTACTTACTTACATCATAGTATTAATAACCTAGGTCTAGCGGTGGAATACGTGAGCAACGCTTACTGGTTTCATTACAATTGATCCTTTCCCTAAGAGGAGTCTATAGGTAATGAGTGATACATGTGCTAAAGAATTTTAAGTTTCTTTGAGATAATGCTTCGGTGCTAAGTCTAAGCTGTTCAGCACAAAATTATTAAAACATAATTATTTGCAGAGGAAGAGAAGAGAAGAACGTTATTCTTGTAAGCTACCAGGAAAAGTTGTATTTTTGGTCTTGGACTCACTATTTTGAAATCGGTTTACCAGGTGGATTGGCCGACTGATTTATAAAGCAATTAATCCTCTTAATCAGCTACTCAAACGTGTGTGTCCGCTACGAATAAGTCCGTCGAAAAGGGCCACTGGAAACTCAAATTTCATATTAATAGTAGGAGTAGTCAGTCCTTGATTCTGTACAAAATGAAGAAAAACGTTTCAAGTTACAGTAAACTTAACTAAAAACATACCACAGATAATGTCTAAAGTACAGTCACTTATGAACTGTATAACATCTATGACCTCGGACCCATCCTTTACTTTTTCTCTAAGTTTCTCCACCATGTTTTCACTCTTCTTTTCCATCACTTTAGAAAAGTGCTTCAAAATGTTGAAATGGAACGTTGGAGTGAGAATTTTCCGACGCATGTGCCATTTGCTTCCTAAAATATTTATGTTAATATTATGTCATCTTTAGCAGAAAAGATAATACTTTGGTAACACAAGGGAACTTCTCGAGCAGTTCACTTGGTGTTCTATTGTCCACTGCAGCCAATAAGTATTTGTAATTGATGTTAAAATACAAAATGTAGTAAACACTTCAATATGAACTACATTGCTCTCCAAAGTTAATCGGACGTATTTTGTTATTTTTTCATTGAGCTACAACTTGATTCGTTACGTGTTAACAAAGAATATAATATTTGTCACCTGTACTGAGCAACAATCCAGTCCCCAACCACGGCTCCAGGAACCTGTATGGTTTGTTCTTCGTTATATTTCTCGAGTGTGACAACACTACCTGCCGATTACAATAGAATATAAAGATATCCCTTAAACAATAAAAATATGTGATAGCCATATCTAGAGGTCAAAGTCAGGGTTTCAAAGAGGATTTAGGGGAGAGCGACGTGATAGGAGCTAGTGGGTAATGGGAGCTACTAAAAATTATACACACAGGAACTAACTAACCTCGACAAAATAACAAGAATGGCTTCGGAAACATTCGGTTATATCACGTAATGACTCGAGCCAGCTCAGTGCGTATGGCGGTGATAATAAAAAAATAGTTTTGCGAGTTATCGTTATAAAAAAAACACCAAATCTCGCAACCAAAGTAAATATCTGAACATTTATTATTTTGTTACACTTTATGTTTATTAAATGCATTATTTCATAACTTTTATTATAAAGTGGAAAATAAATTATTTATCGATATTTATTACAGTTAATTTCATCAATTTGAAATGCTTAACAATTATGAGGAGTTAGTTATGCTCTTACGACCCCTTTCGAAAAGTATGAACCTAACGTAATGGAATATACTCGTATTTTGTTAAGTCCTCGTTCACAATTATTAAATAAGTCAGTAATGGAAAAAAGCAGCGTTCAGAAGTTTTACAAAAATTAAAATAGACCAAAAAATACATTTAAGAATACCAAATTAAAAAACGAAAAATTATAATAAAAAAAAAATAACTAGAATTGTATTTTAGAATTTAGCAGAAAAAAAGAACTATGATAAAATTGCAGAGCTTGTGGCAAAAGGTGCTATTCGGAGAGTTCGGGTTACGATAACCTAAAGATTATATTTGCAATTTTTATTTAGATCAAAATCAAACGACTAGACTTCCTTATTTTATTCATTTAATTTTACAAATTCTTTATTTTCGTTGATGATAAATGACTTGTTAATTATTTTATAAAAAAGGTGATTTTTATAATTAAGGATAAGTTTTTAGAATACTTGTAATTAATTACTAAAAGACAGATGATTAAAAACTGATTAATGTGAAAAATATACATTAAAATTGACTCTCATTTTCTTTACTTTTCCCTACATGATTTCAATTACCCCACTCTCCCTTAGTAGTTTTAGAATGGAGTTTTCTATAATATAAAAAGAACAAGTGGACAGGAACAGTAGAAATAATACAAACATTTCGCCATAAATTTGAGTAACACAATAATAGGAATCTATAAATGTTTAACTACTGTGTCTTACTTCGATGTCGTTCACGGTATAAACGTGCAGAATGTATCGATTGAAGACCTGGACGACACAGCGATGTGCATACCGCTTAGGGAATTCCGTAATTTCCGTAAACACCTCACCTGAAACTCATTTTGATCAGTTGAGATGATTGCTGCAACCCAATATCAATAACTCATTGTCAAGTGAGGCACGTTCGATTTAGTGTACAAACAAATTGTAAAGCTGGCTTCAGATCTCGTGAAATTATTTTGATTCATGTTTTAATGTAATTGTTATTTATTTATTTCTTTATACTAAGTACTATTTTATTTTATTTTTAAAAGTAAATAAGACAAATGAAATATACATCTAAAATCTTTCACAATTTGTTTTAATTCTGCTGGCACATAATGGGTTCTGAAGGACTGGAATAGCAGTACATAATTATAATCAAACACGTTATTATACGATTGTCGAAACATGAAATAATGTAACATTAGTAAGTACGTGAGTATTCATAACATTTATGAATACTCATTTAACCAACAAATCAATTACATTAAAATACAAATTTAAACACATCCACCAGCCGTTTGCGTTGAGGACACCGTTACTGGAAATAGTTAGCGCAACCCAACTGCACAAGGCTTGCAGGAGTTAGTTTTTCTCCCACTACTAACCCGTCGGTAATTGTCCGCCACATAATGCTCCCTAACAGCACCGGTGCATTCTCAGAACCGAAGCTCATGAACTCGTTTCGGAAAACTGTTAATCCCTACATTAAAGATAATACATTAAAGATAAGACTAAGCGGCGGTTCAAAGCCCTAGAAAACAACCGTCTTCACGGGATTGCAGTGTCCAAAAGTTGCCGAAACCCCTCACCGAGCCCCGGTAAAAAATTACAAAAACCATTGCTAATACTTTTTAAATCGCTTGGACAATTTTTATAATTATTGTGAAATCATTAATGACATTGAGTAGATCAATATATTGAATATATAGTGTAGAATATATTGACTTGTAGACAATAAACCAATATCTGGATATAGTATACAATTATATCAATGTGTAGAGCAGTTTTGTTATAAATATAAGATCATCTTTGTTCATGATTACAGGTGATTTCTTTGTGCGAATATTTACACAGCTTGAACATTCGATTACGAGGCACGATGACGTTACAAATTCGTTGTCTTCAAAACTTCAAACCGCACACTGTTTGCCGCGGCCTTGGTGATGGTATTCATGCCGTAATTAGTTATACGCTTAATCTATACTTATAATAAAATTCTAACTGATCGCTTTCTGTACATGAACGATATCTGAGAAAAAACATTATTACGAGCCTTTATTAAAGCAATAGAACCCAAAACGATAGTTGTTAAAATTTTTTGTCTGTTTGTCTGTTAGTCTGTGCGCTTGTTCCCGCTGATCTCAGAAACGCCTTAACCGATTTCGTTCTGGTTTCCACTAATGTATTGCAGTAAGCGTCACTTGAAATTTAAGGTTTGTTTCATTGCAATCTATCCATAAATAAATAAAATATGAAGTAATGTATGTATTTCTAATTCACAGAACTAGAAAAACCCAGAGAAATGCTGATGCTATATTTAAGCGTAAGGTAGTTTTTCCGAAGCGAAGCGAGGGAATCTGCTAGTTGATATATAGTATAGAGGCAGATAAACAATAGAGACAGAGGTTTAGTAACTTAATGTATCAGCTCCAGTCAAGACTGGAAATTTGAGAATGTGTGAGCAGCACATCATTCTTCAACACTTATTTACGTAAACATTGAAATTAAAAAAGTGTACATATTTACTGATGTGTATTCGAAAGTATTTCCAGGAATACAATTGTTACGAAATTGATGTTAAGTGTTCGTGTATCTTCAATTTATTTACACGGTAAATAAAACTGAAGCTTATAAATTGTTTTAGTAATATTTATGTAACAACTTCATATGAAAATACGTTTTTACATTACATCCACGGCATTTTTTAGAATTTATGCTTTTAAATTCTTTAACCCCACTTTTAAACATAATTGCTTTACTCTTGGCCCAAAACAATGGTTTCGTCAGCATATCGACCAACTGTAGTTCGATAGAAACTTCTTCCACATTAAATTGTCAATTACTCACACATTCTCTTATAAAGAAATGTTTGAGCTTGATATGCTTTATATTATTCCGCTTATAATATTCATAGCGTGGATTTTGCGCGAGTTTAACAGCTGATTTATTGTCTAATTTCAACATTGCTCTTTCTGTATGAATTAGCTCGTTGAGTAGACAATTTATGCACAAAATTTCTTGTGATACTTCACTAGCGGCTATAACTTCAACCACAGTAGATGAAATGGAAACGTTTACTTGTTTCTGACTTCTCCAGCTGATTGCAACTCCAGAGAATAAGCAAACCAATCCCGACATTGATTTTCCACTTGTTTGATCTCCTCCATGATCTGCATCACTGTAACAGACTAAATGAAAAAGAGACGGTTTTTCTAAAATTTACACCGTTGCACTGTGTGCCTTGTAAGTAACGGTAGATACGTTTCACAAGCATAACATCCTTTTTGGTAGGCGAGTCAAGATTTCTTAACGCGACGCCCACGGCATAAGATATATTTGAACTTATGCCTACTGAGAAATATGAAAAAGTTACAGCTTATCTGTATGAAAAATTTATATCAACATCATTTATATCATCTTCTCGTGTCTCGTTATCTTTAATTATAGGTGTTCGTGCTGCTTTTTGCGTCCAACTGACATGGAATATTTTTTCAAAACTTTTCTTGTATAAGCCTTTTGACATAAAGTAATTGTATTGTCTTTAAATACATTTATTTCTATTCCAAGAAAATATGAAGCCGGTTTAACCTGTATTTTAAATCTTGTTTGCAGTTGTTTAATTAATTGTTCTCCTACTTCTGTTGTGTTATACGCTACAAGTCCATCATCTACATAAAGAGCTATAAAAACTTTGACTTGACCCTTATTTTTAATATACAAGCAAGGATCCGCTTCAGACTGTTTGAATCCAGATACTTGTAGAAATTCAGCAATACAAGAATTCCAGCAACGTGGAGCATCTTTGAGTCCATAAAGACTGCGTTACAACTTGCAGACTCGTTTTGTGCCATCGTTATAGCCTTCATGTTGTTTTATATAAAGCTCGTCTTTCACTTCTCCATACAAAAATGCGGTTGAGACGTCAAACTGAAGTAATTTTAAGTTTTCTTGAGCTGAAATCGCAAGCAGTGTTCGTACAATAGTGAGACGAACCCCTGGGCTAAACTAAACGTTTTATTACAGTCAACTCCAGGTTCTTGAGAGAAACCCTTAACTACCAGTCTGGCTTTGTATCTCTCAACAGAACCGTCAGAATTCATTTTAACCTTTTACAAGGTAATGCTTTTGGTTCTTTTGGTAAATTAACTAGACCCCAGGTTTGGTTGTCTTTTAGAGAAGTAATTTCACTGAGCATTACTTCTTGCCATTTTGCCTTGTCAGTTGATCATTTCCTCTTTGAAGATCGCCGGTTCAATAGGCTTATAATGATGTTAAATTTCTTCAGCTGCAGTTAAATTAAAATCATCATAACATTTTGACCTGACTCTTAGAGACCTTTCTTGTATAATAGTATTTCATACATATTCGTCACGATCTCCTTCAACGCTAGCATTTTGTACGGGGTCGCCTATACTGGAAGAACCAGAAAGTGAATCATAGTCGCTTTGAATATAAGTTGATTTTTGTATTGGAATGTTTACAGTACTGTCAATTACATTTTGTTGGAACAGTTCGTTATTATAACCATCAGTGTCACTATAGTTGTCATATGGATTATCTAGCGGTATGATAACTTGCTTCTGTACCGTGTTTTTCGATGATTTTTGCTTTAATAGTACTGGTTTCTCAGCTTCTTTAAAAGGTTCGAAAGCCTATCTTTGTTTAAGTTATCATAGTAAACTTAAACTCTGATGTCTTTTGATATAATTATGCTGTTTTTCGAAGGAATAAAGATTCTGAAAGCTTTTGAAATTTCAGATTATCCCACAAACATACCTGCAATTGCTTTAGATGCAAATTTATGGCCGTTACTTCCCTTTTTCAGGACATAAGTTTTACTTCCAAATTACGTGTGGACCTACCACACACATCGCTGTGATTTGTAAACGTTCTGTTGTCCTTAGAACAAGTTTCTCATGTTTGGCAGGTTCGTGATGCTGTTTTGCTTGAATGTAGACTTGACAGTAATTCAAGGTTTCGGAAGCAGCAAAACTTAAACCTAGTAACTTCTCATTTTTCAGTGCATATTTCAGATATTTGACATTCATATGACTAAATTTTCTATGCCAGTCTTTGATAGATGATGAGGTTTTTCCTGTTTTAGAAGTAGAAACTGTATCGTGATCCGCTAAGTAGTTACGATTGTGTTTTTCTGATTTGACATAATAGAGGCCGTCTGTATTTTGAAACGCTACCAGAGTTATTCCATTTGTGGTGTTCTTAATAGTCGTTTTATTTCTGCTGAATAAAACAGAACAAGTTTGTACAAAGATTAGGTATGTATAGCGTGTCATGTAAATGTGTTAATTCTATATTATTACCATTTTTAGTTACAAGGGAAGCTGTGCCTTGTCCTGTTATGTCTGCAGTGAATTTTTCAGTTGCGAAGTGAAGTTTTCTGGTTGTACTCTCTATCGTTTGAAATATGTAGGTCTCGCCAATAAGTTATAAGAGGTACAACAGGTATAACCACTCTCTAAAACACAAATGTCACTATGTTGCGTGTTATTTGTAAGAAGACATTGTGTAACAGAATGGTTTCCATCCGAAAAGTCAGACTTCTTGAATGTTTTCTGATTATTTTTCTTTCAACAGTTTGTACAAATTTTACAAATAAGTGAAGAGAAGTGAATAATATCCATTACTGGCTTAGAGGAGAGACCGTCATATATTTAGTTTTATGTTTACTAATTTACATATGAAAACCTGTTTCTAATATTGTACTGATTTCTTATAATACTAGTTTTTATATTTATAAAATTGTCCTTTACTGCGCGCACCACATATATTTATAGATGTGAAATCTACAACGATGAAATTCGCAACGGTAAGATTAGCAGCATCGCGCGAAAAATTTGCCGGTTAAACTGGCAATGGGCAAGGGACATGTTAATAGGATTGATAACGGATCGAGAAAAAAGATTCCTAAACGGCAGTCATACCTTGATAAATAGGCCGAATGATACCACAGAGCAAAGTGAAAGGACGTCTTGAAGAACACAGCTGGATACTTAGGCTTAGTACCGATTAAAGTGACCCAAGGTGACTCAAACCTTACAGGTTCGTGGACAGATGTACACTTCTAAATAGTAAGCAGCTTTTAAAAATGCCGACGATTCTTTGAATATGATTGCTCAATGTTCAATTTTCAGCAAATCAAATGTTATTTGCTATTTCCACAGCACTAAAAGTACTCACGATTAGACATGCCAATGAATTGCAATGAGCTTCCAATAAGTGGCAGTCTTGGAGGTCCGGGCAGCTTGGACAGAGGATTGGCAGCACGCTTCCGCAATAAATTCCATATCACCACTAGTAACACTGTCAATAATGTTATGAGCCACATCGTCTCTTGAGAAAACGATTATTTTCATATGTGAATTATATTCTTGGGACAACTGCCAGGTACCTGTATATAAAGAAAACATTTTTATCACACACATTATTTTAATTTAAAATTTATTATACTTTATATCCATAAATAAACTACAATGACTCAATTACCACATTGGATTACAGTAACATTTTAATTATTTTACAGACATCACTTAACCATTACAATCGAACGTTAAAAACGATGGCGGCTTAACTCAGGGTACGCACGGAGACACCTTAATCACGGTCAGGGGTAATAGATATTTTCACCACTCCCGGCTCCATCGTCCTTGAGTGAGACCAGGTGGCCAACTGGTTGGTGTCTGTTGTGTTCCCGTGTACCTCTTAAATGATATTGGGATGGGGAAACTCCAGCTCCATCCCAACCTCGAGAGTGGGTAAAAAAGACCCTCACCGTCGGGATCGGGGAAGAATGCGAAGGCGTACCCGTGATTCCGACCGGCGGTATGGGGAGGAACGTCAGTGGTGGTTTTAGCCGGTAAGTCTCCGGCGTACCTCGTCCATCACCCCCGCAATGTTAATCCATAAACATTTGCCCAAAACAAAGGTAGGCACAGAATCGCTCAGCAGATTTAGGAACTAGCTATAATAACAATGATCGGGGTGTTCAACCATTAGGTTTTCACGAGAATTATGAAAATTATACAGACCGAATAGGCATAAAAACACCCTTAATATCCCTACTTAGGGTCAATTAACTAATTAATAAGTGATTAGCCACTTCATGACGTTAGAATAATAACGAACCTGCCGAGAACTGCTCTCAAATTACACAAAGTCAAAGCCAACCGTAGCAATAATTTTTGTGGTTACCTTTTCTTTCGTGGTGATACAATTATGATGAATTAATTATTTTCAAATTCAAAATCATTTAATCATACAGGTATTCAGTAAAAACACTTATGAACGTTTTTGCTTCTAACACCGTCTCGAAAAGGTGCTGTAACAATGAGGAGAAGAAACGGCGAAAGAAACTCCTCAGCACATCTTTTAAACAACATATGGTAATTACAAAAGTTTAAAGTTTAAAACCTGTGCGGAACTGGTTTCGACACTAATTTTGTCCAGGCATCCTTGTCATTTATGTATTCATCTATACTATAATATCCTTTGCCCATAAGTTGAGTTCTAATGCGCAACTCACGTAACGACTTAGGAATCTTATTGTAAAAACGAACTCCAAGCCCCATAAAGGAACGCTGGACCCTTTGAAGACGAAATGCAGATGTAACCAAATTATGCCTATTTCTTGTTTGATGATTGTGTATCACTTTTCTGCTTATACGTTTTTAATTATTTTTAATAAATACTTTAATAATATTAATCACTATCTTGTATAACCAACCCTCAATATATATTTTTGAAAATATATTTACAATATTGTTACTCTGTGAGACGATATATGAACTTGATTATGTTACGGTCTACTTACCGCGATGACCTTCTTGACGTTTTGGGGTGAAGCGCGTGTTGGTGGCGGTGTGAATATTGCTATATATATTTATTTATATGTGTAAGAATATATGTTTATATATTATGGACTACACCGCGTAGCATAAAATAAGGTAAATATATTCTCAATGAGCCCCTACAAAGTAAAGTAGTAAGACTTACTATACATAAAAGGCCAATATACTTAAATAGATTTGTGGGGTATTTATAAATAGGTCTTCAGAATTATTGTAGATAAAGATATTCCAAACTAAACTTATTACTTAGGTTGTATAATCAATGTGATAAGTTACGCTCCTAAAATCGAAAATAAATTAGTTTCTCCTCCTCTTATTTCGAAAACAAAACGTTAGAATACTTTTACTGATAATTAGTTTGAATAAAGCGTGTTAAAAAAAATTTACTACATTTATTTGGTTCCTTTTTAATAGTATTACTATGAAATACCAATCTATTTTTTCTGCCGATAAATTTAATCTCAATATTAATCTGGACTATGTACAATCCTTCTCTGTTCGTGGTCCGATACGTACTCATCCGATTTTTGTAGTAAACTATATTAGACACGTTGAGCGATTTTTGTCTGGAGAAATCTTACGAGTTCACAATAAAAGTGGACACAAACTACTGAAACATTATAACGTATAATGAAATAATTTGCCGTTCATGTCGTTATATTAAAATTAAATAATATTTTAATATACCAAAGTATTGTGCAACATTAGAGTTGGGTATATCTATGGAAGTAAACTACTTTGATAGTAGATATTCTGTGGATTGTTCAAATTTTGTTTTAGTCTGATTATTACTTTGATTGTTTAATTGTATAAGTGTATATACTTACTAGAAAATGACATTTTTATATAGAGAAATTTATAACAAAACCAAAATATTATTATAATTATACCCAATATTTAATTTGTTGCAATGCAATGGGTTTTTTATAATGGCTTATGGTTTATTTTCCTTGCGGTTAGAGTTAAGTATTAAGATTTTATTTTAGTGTAAAATTTATTTTACAATATCTTATTTATACAATTAATTACTTATTTAGCAACTAGTAGTTACTGCCACTAACATAAATATAGGCATGTCACAGTTCACGTGGAACGCAATCTTTATTTATCTTTCACCAAAAACAACAAAGTACATACTAGTATTTTCTTCCAATATTTAATAATGTTATTTCATATTTTTATTCCGTCGTCTTTATGTTATTGTCGTATTCATTATCACGACTCAACCGTAACTCTCACATTTTTGGATTCAGTCTTCTAGTTGGTCTCTTATTACAACGACATCACACATTTTAAAAATATTATGAAGAATTCCGGAAAATGCACCTTTAAGATGATTTATTTGATAATTAAATTTTAATTATTAATATTATTAATAATTAAAATATAATAAAATTAATAATAAAGGCGCATGCAAGATTTGACCCCCGTTCCCTGCTGCGGGAAATCACCGTTGAATCCACTTGTTTGCTATTGCTTCTGTGTGTTTGTGCTATGGCAACACTGTACAAAACCGTAACATATCACGTGTAATATGAAACGATATCTCTGTCTCTCTAAATGAGATAATCTCACAAAATGTTATGAATTTTTATAGAGTTAATATCAATTTTTTTTGTGTTTTACAAGGAAGCTTTATTTATATAATCTATGAAGGTTTTGTGTAAATTAGGCGATCTATAAATAGTAATAAATACGGGATAAAAATCCATCTAGAATTTTATGTTCCGCTGTCGGTAAGGTTTAAGAGGAGGAATATCAAAGTTTATTTTAGACATTGAAGACGCGGAGACATTGAATAATAATAGTAATTAATTTACACTAGTCATTGTGTATTGTGCACAAAGACAGGAATTCCAACAATAATAATACATTTAACATTTAACTTTGCTCAAAATGTTCACCGAAACAGTTGACTTAATTTAAGCTTCACCGAACCAAGTTATACTCAAAACAATATTATTGAGTTCAAATCACTAGGCTGGCACTGCTTTTGTGTAATATTGTGTTGAATTTGTTAATTATGTAATATTGCGTTAAAACTTGTTAATTATGTAATAATGCCTTAAATTGGTTAATTATGTAATATTGCGTTAAATTTGTTAATTATGTAATATTGTTTTAAATTTGTTAATTATGTAATATTGCATTAAATTTGTTAATTATGTAATATTGCGTTAAATTTGTTATTTATCGTTCGCCTTTAAGCACCTGATATTATTATTTACGTCTAGATAGTCTAAAGTGAGTCCTGTACAGTCACATCATATCTTTTAGCGATAATTGCTTTTATCTTCACCATTACAGTGAAGTACCTAGATTGTTTTATGTTTTAAGTAGTCAATTTATTAATCACTTGCTCCGGTGAAGAAACACATGATGAAAAAACCAGCATAACTTCAAATCCTCCATAATGTACTCGAAGGTATGTGAAGTCTGCCAACCCCAACTTGGCCAGCGTGGCGGACTGCGGCCTTACCCCCTCTCATTGTGAGAGGAGTCTTCAGCCCAACAGTGGGACAATTATAGTTTGTAATGATGATCAGTCAATGTAATAAAATTGTCTTTTAGAACAACGGTCCTAATAATCTAAAGAATACACTAAACCTACAGATTTGTGTATTTCAGCCATCCTAAATTAACTAATTAACAAAAGTAAAAATTATGCCATTATTAATATAGCACTAATAAAAAACTAATAACGATCAAGAACTAGTCACAAAAATAATAACCTAAGACGGAATGATGACGAAAGTAATGAAATCTTGAGATATAAAATGATAACTTACAAAATACAGAGGTATGTATCTACGGCAACACAAACACGGCTCAAATTGAAAATAATATTAATTAATAATTGTATAATTGAGCGCCGCAAACAAAAATTAAAAACAATAACAACTCTTCTTGTCAAGAATCACAGAATAACTGAAGATGCGTTAGGTTAGCATCATATTAGTCTGTTAACTGAAGTGAGGTGCGTGATTGTGCGAGTGAAACAAACATATGTTATGATTTCTAGCGCACGAACAACAAGTGAACCGACGTAGGAACAGGAATGACTATGTGGAGACAATTTCAAAAAAGGCAAAGATACCTAGGTGTATTATTACAAATCCAAGTTCTTGATCATAAGACCAAACAGTAGTGTACGTTTCGGCAGAAGTGCTAGTTTTATTGTAGACACAATAATAAAGCACACTTTGACGGCTTATGCGACCAAATAATCATCACATAATCTATATATCTAATCTATAGGTACTACTCACAATAATAAAACTGTAACGAGGTCGTACTTGTCCATAAATATTTTTTGTTATTATAGATATACTTTGTTATAAATGCAGAGGGCAAAATATCTTATTTGCAAATTTTGCTGCTCGTATACGTATATAGTGCATACGGTACCGATTGGCTACATTAGCAAAAATTCTTGAAATAGTAGACTTAATTGTATCCTGCCGTTTCTCGGGAAAATTATGTTGTACAGATGTGTTCGTCTATGCGTTTGTTTGTATGAGAGTATACATGCGCGCGCGTGATTTTGTGTATGTAACAGTTTGTATGTGTGTATGTTAGTCAACTATTCCCTGAGAATTTTTAGATAAGTTCTATATATATATTTTTAATATTTATAGTTTAGAGATAACCAATGTTAGGCGAAAGTTTGTTCCAGCATTTCGTAGCGCTGAATATAAACTGCAACGGAAAGCTGTAGTTCGATGGGCCGTATATTTAAAGCGGAAAATAGAGGCTCTAGTGTTAGGGATACTATTATCATCCTTCCACAATCGCAGTTGGTCAAATGGGTATTGAGGTGACTAACCTTTGATGATTCCAAACAGAAGAGTGGCAAAATGAAGCTTCCTTCGATAGCACATTTTCAATATTGTTGAAATTAATTGGGCTGTTTAAATATGAAGTGAAGTTAAATATGTATGTGTACGCGGCGGAATAGTTAACTAAAACCTAGCACTTTTGTACACGCTTAATTAGGTTCTGTGTACGCGCCAAGAGTCTAGGTCCTAGGTCCTAGGTCTGGGCATCGGCGTACTTGAATTTGGATAATACCAAGGATTCACAGAGCTTGATGTACAGAGGCGGATAAATATGACTACAGTTTCATACTATATGCTTCATGACTTTGAAATCATAATGATTCATCCATTAATATTCCAAGATTTCGTGCTCCTGTTACCTTTTCAACCTGTTCGCTATTTATGCATATACTCGGGTTATAACTTACTATTTGTTTATTATTTTATGTAAGATGTTAAATACAGTCAATGAAAAATTGCAATTCGTACTGTTAAAATATAATATTTATTTCGACATGAAAGTTATGGATCCGGCGGAGCGTAAGAGAGGCCGATGTTGTTCAGTTCGCAGTCCTCCTGAATAAAGTCCTTCATCAAATGTTGCTTCAACGCAGCACGTCGCACCTGAGACACAACGAATCGACATTGAAAGGCGATCCCCAATTATACGATACATAACCTCTAGTCGAAATCGCCTAATCCCATTTACGAACATATATAGTTTAAAAATACTACTGCATAGCATCTACATACATCTACTGCACCTATGATTGCTCTCCAAAATAGTCTATGGAAAATGAAACGAACCTAGAGTCTAGAACACTCGAGTAATTTTTTTTTATTGAATCGTTATATATCCCTTTATATAAAATACTTACACAATATGACCTAAAAGCTTTTCTAAATACATTTGAATTCCGTTCTGTAAAAAATGTACGTATTGGTTTGCGTTGATATTTTTGGGGTTTTGGGATTAGTTTACGAACTTAGATACCTATGAAAACTTTCCACGAAAATTATATTTTATGAAAATATTTGTAAAATCAAATAACTAAAAACAAGTTACACGGAACGTATTCGGTAATGAAACCGGTAGAGCGCAATCGCGTGACTGCAATTATGAAATAAAGTTACTGATAAAAACAAATGTCTCCGATAATGAAGTAGCGACTGTTTTGGGATTACTACAAAACTAAATATATCAAATTCCTTATTAAATTGTGTTGAATCTTCACTGACAATGGCTTGTACTTTAAGAGAGCGCATCAGTAAATGTGGTTTTGTCTAGATTCAAAGATATATGTACTGTATAAAATACAATTAAAACCTTTCAATATCAATTCCCTAGAACCCACAAGAAATTAAAATCACGTTGGAACTATGGATAAAATTTTGCACCTCGAAAATGTGGATCACAAGTTGATAGTAAATATTATTGCAATATTTATGTACCCGATAATTACAGACGAAATAGAAAACATTCCTGGCCGCTTAATTGCTGTTCTTCTTAAAGTACATTAATTTGAAATAAGAATAAACATTTGAATGAGAATTTTTACAGTGACTTCGCAACGTAATTTTACTAAAAAATACTTAAAAGTACTAAAGAATTTCTTGAGCCATTTCATTCCTCGAGTATAACGCACCTTCTCGAAACATTAACAGGAGAAAATAATGATGTTCATAAGCGAACTTATAAATACCCGCGGAAAAAAAGGATTTCAGTTGAACGGCTGTCGAATTGAATTTTATTTATGACTAGCAATTGCCGTCGCTTCGCTCCGAAAAAACTACCTTCCGCTTAAAGATGACATTTACATTTTTCTGGGTTTCCCTCGTTCGGTGAATTAGAAATACATATGTATTGTATAACTTGTTTATTTATGGACGAATTGCAATGAAACAAATTTTAAGTATTAAGTGACGCTTACTGCTATACATTAGTGAGAACCAAAACAAAATCGGTTAAGCCGTGTCTGAGATTAGCGGGAACGAGCGCACAGACAAACAGACAAAAATTCTAATAACTATTGTTTTGTCTTCTATTGCTTTAACAAAGGCCCCTAATAATATTTATTCTCATATATCGTTCACGTACATAAATCGATCAGTTAGATTTTAATTATTAGTATAAATAGATATACATTTCGTGATTTAAACGATTCCTACCTAGATTTGTTTGTAGAATAATAAATTTGCGTATGAAGATTTACCGCTAACGTCTGCAGCTTGGCTTGGCGCAGTTCTTCCCGGATGAACATCATCTCCGGCCGAAGATCCTGGTGCGCCCGAGGGTCCATTTCGACCTTGACCTTGGGGTCAATACCGGCCAACTGCTGGTCGCTGAAGAAAATAACTCGGATCTAGCTACAATTATAACATTAATTACGTTTCAGTCACAATTTCTCGTTGATTTCTTATGATTAATATACCATCTCGAGGTCGGATATTTTTAGACGTTTGTCCCTAATAACTAAATGAAATGCATCAATCTAAAATATTATAAGACGAATATATTGGAACTCAGGAATTGCTTTTGGCTACGCTTATTTTACCCGTAACATTCTATCTAGGAACGTATCGTAATAGCGAAAGCTAATTGCCAGAAGCCCGCAACTGATCAGCACACCGTTCGTATCTTACTTGTACGAGCAAATTTATTTATTACATGAAAAACAGTCCTGCGAGAATTTAAAACACTATCTTACTAATAGCGCAAGGTTATCGACACTGCGTAATATGAAAACCAGGGTTGTTATGGAGTTCCGTAACCGTAACCGAAACCGATCAAATATTATTCATATATCCGTATCCAGATTCGAAATTTCATAACCACATCATCCCTAATGAAAACCTACAGTTAATTTGTAACGTTTCAATATTGTAGTACATACGAGTACTTATATAATTATCTGTAGTCTTCATTATGATATATAATTATTATTCGATGGCGAACGAGCACCGCAACCCATGTACAACCAAACTCAGATAGACCTATGGTTAAGTTTTAGGTTGATAATAGATGCAGGACCTCGAATTTATTAATTTCTTGGCAATCTTCATTAGTAGTAGATGGGGCGCTGGAGTGCTCCAGCCAAACCTATTTTCTACCGTGAAATAGTCCTTATGGGTCGGTTTGTATATGGATGTCAATTCAGACCCACACCGACTCTGGAAATAATATTGTAAATGACAATTATGATGATGGTTCAAAACTTTATTAGATATTTAAGTACAGATAAAAAAAATTGCACTCCGAGTCCTTTAGATGTAAGTACGTCTGCAAATAAAAACGACCAAATTTTGAACAAACAATCGCTTTTCTACCATGAAAACAACAGAAAAGCAAATTTTCGTTACAGTTTATTATTGTTTACGTTTAAACCCTTTAGTGAGTGCAAATTGTTACAGAAAAATACGTAGACCACGATACACGCGCATGCACAATACAACGGGCAGTGTTATCGCTTACAAGCGATCTCGTCCATATAACCAAAAGCAATAAAAACCAAATTCGTGTCTGAGTGAAACTTAATGTTTATTTACTGACAATAAAATTAATCGGATTGCTTTTTACACTCGATAGTAAACATCGACTACAGTGCGGCCGGCTGCTTTTGTGTCACTTGTAAACGACCATCGTTTAGGAACTTTTACGAAAACTATAAAAATTCCGAAATTTTAAAATTGCAGTGTGCTCCCAGTTACATAAATATACACGAGCGGCTGAGCGGAGCTAACATTTAATAATTCAATTTTTATAAATTATCTGTTATCAGCGGTCATTTAGTTTTTGTAAATATTACATAACGGGATGAGGTAGTCTTATCAATCACGATGCAGGAACCACCTTAGACTGAATGTAACCTTTGTTTACTTTTACAAACTTTAGACTGGATTTACAATTGTTTAAGATTTTTTACTAAATCCAAACGTATTCAAAAACTCAAAACGCGTTCCCTCAATAGGAATGCACACCTCATAGTGCACCCTGCTGAACACCAGACGAGGTAAAGGTCCCTTCTCTAAGAGGTTACTCAATACCACCCAGCTTGATCCCAACAGTATTTGGCATGCTAATAGAGATCCTCGCCTATCTGGCTAGCTACCACCCACCTCTAGAGTGAACTGTGGAATACTTTATTTCGCTTGTAGGACGAACGAACCAGTTAACAATCAAGTTCTCTGCTATCTGCTCATTTGCCAGCTTTATCATGATCAAAAAATAAGATTCTACCACTTACATTGCGAAGTTCTTACCATAATTAAGAATATATTTTATATGCAACATAAGCCTCTACTCAACTCTAACACTATAATGGACTAATTGGTTCAACGTTGGTTTCGTACAACGACTATACTTAGGTTCAAATTCTTCACGTCTCTAATTTTACTCTACATACTTAAAAGTTTTCCAAAATAAATAAACCACCCCCGCACTAGAATTCCCTGTGATGCGGGTAACATGGACGCAGGTACCATTTTGGGGCGGCATAGAATACTCCCCCAATCCCGTGCTGGCAGAACGAGTTATCGTATGAGGCGACAGAAGCCAGCCTGCTTGGTGGTTGGGCTTCGCGTAAGGATTATATTAAGTGTTATTATTTAGTCATAAATATTATTTCTGGTATTATTATCTTTTCGTGAACTACCGGGCTAACTACCACCCTCCTGTTTCAGCCAAACGCCAAACGACTAGTCGTATTCCAGCTGGGGGCCTAAGCCAGTACTTTCTTTCTTACCTTCTTCTCTTTTCCTGACCGACAACGCATCAGTGATACCTTTGGTCTCGCTGATGTTCACAGGCGACGGTGATCACTTACCGTGGCTCGTCTGCTTGTTTATCGGCTATTAACATAAAAAGGTACACAAATATGATATCACAAACACCCATGACCCGGGAACAAACCCAAATGTACCCGGTTCTCCTATCTCGGCGGGCAGGGTCACTATCGACTAAACTACGTGTCGTCAATGTGCTGAAACTTGCATGAGTTTGCCAACTTGATTAACTTTGTGCCCTGTCGTGATTTTATATCTTTTGAATAAGGACAACAAAATAAATGCAGCCTGTTTGATTTTAACCTATAACATAGGCACATAAAGGAAAAAAAGATCAACTACCAATAACTTCATAAATATTCATAAACTTAAAGCTAAGAAATATGCTTTAATACATGCCGACCACATTATTAAATAATAAGAATAAAATAATGCTTATTAAACTAACAAACTGGCTCCAACATCAGCTTCGAGAATGCCGGCTTCTTCCAACATATCTGGTGCCGGTTCTTCTTCGCCTATTTCTTGTGACATTTTCGAAACAAAAATATTTCCTCTGATTTATATAGGAATTAATATGCTACAATGTATTTTAAAATTTGCTTTATTTGCCAAATTGACAGTAAATTCAAAATGATTCATAAATTTCCCCTATCGATAGGTACAGAATATATTTCTCTATGGGTCAATCTATGATCAATGACAGTGATTTGAAAAATCTTTCGTAACCTTGAAGTCATTTACAATTAGTGGGTAAGGCATGGTGTCAATAAGTAAGAAAACATACTTTTACTAGAGCTAATATACGACATTTTTAAATTTATTTCCCTTTTTACATATGGTGAAACTCGGATAATAATTTCTGAATATACAGAGACTGAGAGTTTAATATGTTTCAAAATATTTTATCGCAGCTTTGTGGCAGCACCATATTTAATAGTTATTGAGTAACATGCAATCGGACAAAAATCCAAAAAAATATATTATAAATGGTCGGGTGTATAACACGTACCTAATCAATCATATCAAGACATAGTACTTCACTTTTTATCGAATTTAAAAATTTACATTCTACCAATTAGGTACTACTGGTTTTCTCCACTACTTATTTGCTATTCAAGCAGTACTCCCCGGGAACGCCCTACCTGCAAAATATTCGAAAAGCTCCAAGCCTGTGGAAATTTATGACGCTTCGCGAGCATTCACCACACACACATGAACAGGCAACTTGATATTATTTTTGTTTTTTTTTTACAAAAAAATGTTTTTATTGAATGAAAGGAACTTTTTTTGGTAAGTTTAATAACTAACACCGGATCTCAGTGTTGCTCAAGTGTCTTAAAACTTTAATGGAAAATGGTTACACTTACAATGAAGTGGCTCAAACATTACGAGTGTCCAAGTCTCTGATGATTCGCAATGCTAAACGATACCGGCCAACTGGAGAGTACACGAGACGTAAAGACAAGGTCGCAAAAGAATAATGACAGAGACGGACGAGATTTAACTCAGTTTAGCTCTGTCCCAGATGAGTCCAGATTCTGTCTTGATTCTCAGATGATGACAGGGGCGTGCGCTCCTTGTAGGCAGAAATGTAGTGCTTTACTTTCCATTCACAGATATTTTAATAAAACGTTCGTACGTTTTAGATGACTTTAATTAATAGTAAATAAATGAATAAACAAAATATAATAACTTAAAAACGCCTAATATTTTATAAATAGCACCTATTTGCAAGCACACAAACATTATGTTTGCTAGGCGTTTGGCGACAAGCAAGCGGCGCTGCAAAATAATGTACCTAGTCCACCGACTCCTGCCGTCGCGTTCCGCAGGAGATTTGTTCGCATGTGTGTTCGCATTTTGGTGTCCGTGCACAGTTCGCAAACGCACACACCCATGAATATCGAAAGCCGCAACTCCAGCGGCAGGCTACGGAAGTTCGGCAGTTGTCGGGAGTAATCGGAAATGTTCGTTGCCTATAATCCGAGTAAAAATAATAGACGGAAAAAGACTAATAAATCATTTATGTACATTATGCATTTTTGTTTAATAAGGTTTTATTTGTGTAATAACAGAAATGTTTTGTGTTTCGTAGGGGCCATTTTGCTTTTTTCATGTGATAAGCATTGTTTATTATTTTGTTTGCGCCAGTATATTTATAGTTTTCTTAAATAAAAGATTTTTCATTTTAACATTTGAAAATGTATACATTTAACAGTTTATTACTGAGTTTCTATAATAATTGTAGTGATTTGCTTTTACAAGTGCGTTTGCTGATTTTTTTTTAATGTTATTTCTTATTTGATTGTGAGGTTTGTGTTGAAAATGTGTGTTTATTAAAAAATAATTTACATCGGTATATAGTAATCTCAAGTAGCCGGAACCTTGAATATGTGAAAATTGAAGCTGACTGGGTGAGTAGTTATAATATTTTAGCTTATTATTTTACTTATTACAATTTGTTCCGCCGCGACGATCGATCGTTGTTTTGTCTGCGTTGCCGTAGAAGATGTACATGAATAGTAGTACTTCTGAGACATGTTCTGTTGGCATGGTTTCCGACTTAGAGATCCGTCGCGTGGCTGTGGCTATGCTAAAAATCTATAAAAGAAAAAGTTTTTGTGACCGAGTACTCCGCCGCATACCCAATGTCATAATCCTGTGCACGCCGCTGGATGATGAAGAGGTCAAAATGTGGAGACGACTCCGTGTAACATTGTTAAAAGAGAACTTTATAGTAGAGGGTCAGTAATGATATGCACATACGGAGCACATCGTAGAAAACGGGTCACTGACTGCGACGAGATACGATAAATTCGTTTTAGAGCAGATTGTGTTGCCTTTTGCCCCATTCATCAAGGGGTTATTGTTTTTCCAAGATTTTCCAATGCTGGGGCGGTAGTATTGGAGTATCTTAACAGTACTCTTGCCGGACCTAAATCCGACAGAACGTGTTTGGATTGAACTGGGAAAACAAATTGAACACAGATCCAGCACCAACTAACTTAAGCGACCTCAAAAATACATTGATTGTAAAATGGAACCTAATGTTGCAAAGTTTCATTGATAATTTAATAAAAAGTATGTCAACGGGTTCAATCGTTCGGAAGGTACACGACCAGTAGCTAACAGACGCATCAATTTTATTTTAAATGTATTATTACTGTAAAAAATATTTCAAAAACCATACGGTCGAATGTTTCCTAAAATCAAACGAAAGTTGGGAAAGTCGAGATGGCAGTTTCGGTGGATATATTAAGAGCGGACACATTCGAAATAAAAAGCAATATTTTCTTTGCCAATTTATTAAATCGATTAGCACAGAACTGTTGTGCTATTTTCACAGAATTTATTACTTACAACAGTAACATATTACTTTTAATAAATTGTGCACTACAGGTAATTCCAACTGGAGAACTAAACAAAAGTACTTCAAAATATATTTAAATAATCTTTATCAAAATAAGTATAATTCTGACAATATGATTGTGATTATTAGTTATATTGTCATTATCTATTTTAAAATTATAAAAATTAGAGAAGCTAAACAATGACAAATAACTGACATGGCAAAATGCTGGTCGTTTAGCGAACGAAACATGTCGCAGCGGATTTTAGTCAAAAATAAACTAAACTACACAAATTATTAACTTATAACTACAAAAAAACCTGTCAAAATAATTAATCGCAAGTATAAAAAAATTCGTTTTATGATTTCATTGTACCTATTTACCTCCATCAAATAATACTTAATAATTATTATGTAAACAATAAGTTACATTTTGCGATACCTATTGTTTTCGGCGTATAAATATGCAAAGTGAATTAAATATAAAATTGAATATCTATTACACAAATATGTCTAAAAAGGTTATAGTATATAAAATCTTCCTTAGTTTATTACAGACAATTTTCATTTCATAAGGCTGTATTGTATTGTATGTAACATGAACTTATTATAACATTATAGGACCGGGCACTATCGAGAACATAATTATTTTAAATTAACTTAGGAAATGGAAAATGGTAATTAACATTATGTGAAAACAAACGCATTACAACAAACCACAATCGAATCCATTTATAAGCTAATTAGAACATTGATAATAAAATATTAGGTTAAGCGAAGACCCCAAAATTATTGTATACGATGCCATATATTAGAACTATAAGCACCGCTGTTACATTAGCAGTTCTCCTACTGTGCGCTTCAAAATGATATTTCCATGATTATAATTACATGCCATTTCAAAGATGCCGCGTGCAAAGACCACTACCGAAGGAAACCAGCGGTCCGTCAATTAAGTGCTCATGCGATTGCAAATGCACATTTTAAGAAATCAATTCTAACTCAACCTCCCCACAGTGAGGAGTACAAGCGAGTTTAGCTGAAATATTTCCGTGCTCTATCCGCACACCTCTAACTTTTAAATAATCGTTCACAGCTCAAAATGGATATTTTCAGATATTCAATATAAAATATGAATATTCCGCACATGCTCATATTGACACTAACTTTCACATGACAAAATAATAAAATCCCTTTACTACTGTAGAAAACTTGATATCTCTAACTTTTCAATTATATTTAAATTGATTTTTTAGATTTTGGGAAAATAAAACCCAGAGCAGATATGGTTGTTTTTTCACAATTTCGTTACATTTTCTGTTCCATGCTAATAACAGCCAAAATAAATTGTAATTTGTGTATGTCATAAAGTTGAATGTAATTTATTTACATCTATTTAATTATATACAAATAAGATAACGATTCTATGATACTAAAATAAACATTACAGTTTATGTAAAATAAATCAGATATTTAGTTACGTTTGAGTTACATTTCGTGATACATAGATCTTGTGCTATTATCATGGCGCAGACAAACTTCACATTCTCGCAGTAACTATGTTTATTAGCATAATGGCAACACAGTGTTTTATATTATCTATAAAATAATTGCATGCCATTATAACGCACTCACTCAATTAACAATAAGAGTCTTGAATGTAAGTAAACAATATATTACAAGCAACGTTTCAGTTTATCTAATTATATCGTGCACCACGTGACAAACACTACAGCACAAAATATAAAATTTGTACTATATTCATGACGTAACAACTTACGACATTCTCCAGACACGATATGTAAGCCATTACCGGAACATTGTTCATTGGATACATAGATACTGAAATTACTCAGTTATATTATATTATCAGTTAATATATATTATTAAAAGCGAAAGTTTATTGTATTTTTTTTTAATTTATATAAGTAAGAAAATAATTTTAATTATTTAATAAAATATTATACGGCTGGCTTTCATTTAGTACTAAAGCATAAGCCACTAAATAAGAAAATATCTAAAGTATCAATTCAACTGATGAGTTAGACAGCGGTTCGAAAGGACGAAAAACAACTAGTGTAACGATCGTAGACTAACGGAGAAATTATTTAAAACGTTGAAATTTGTCGAATTTATAGTTAGTAATTACTATTTTTTATCTACTTTTCTAATAAATCTTCGCTAGACATTTTTGTCCGGTGTAGAAAGATCCATATCAATTGTATCGTGTTGAATAAAGTAATAAAAGTATTCAAATCTAACAACATCTAATATAAACCTTTATGAACGCGATATCATTAACGATTTATCTTTATAACATACTTACAATGAAGAGTAGCATAAGCTTAAGAGGTTATATAGAAAATGTTCACTAAAGATCAGCTTGGGTTGAACAACTCATGTTTTAGTCTCGGTAATTATATAATCATATGACTGATGAGAATGAATAGTGAATAAGGCAACCGGCCATATTTAAATTTCCAAATGAATTACACTGATCATTTTTCCGGCCCATATATTTTCTGTACCGCCATTGTACTTCAATTAGAAAAAGAAATACATTTAAAACAGATTTTCTCAAAATGGTAACTTATGACTCATATGGCAACATTTTATTACTTCGATATTTTAACAAATTCGTATGGCTGGTTTTTTTCTTCTGTCATTTAGTATACATAATTCCATAATGGAGATATTAAGTGGATCATCTCGATATTTTCGATACCTCACATACATCTAAATTACATTTATTCTTATAATATTACAACAAAGTTTATATCTCTTGTTATAGGGAAGCACTTGCAGTTCGATTTCAGAAATCATTATCTATTATTGTGATTACAAAATGTGTTGTAGTATCTGTAGACGATCTTTGTAACGTGAAGTCTTATCTATGGCTAATGCGCAAGTCCGTACGGACGATCGTGCTGACCTCTTGCAAACAGACGAGAAGCGATCATGTTATAGTGTCTACATTATTATTTATGACTCGCCGTGATCTTCGCTTTTTTCGTGTTTACATTTTCTCTTTTTTCACATCAATGTATAAGAAAATACGAAGATAACAGAGAGACGTTAATAGATTACTGCACATTGTACAGTGTGTTGTGATGCGGATTGTTCACGAATCGGCCGCCATTAAAGATTAAAAGTGCGCTAATTTCCTTCAGTTAAAGCGTTCTCTTTCACTTGTCATTTTGGATGAAACAAACTGGGAATCTCGTATCTTCACAGACCAAAACGCACCGTTGTAAGAGCCTTGAGGGCGGCCGCCGTCCGCCCGATGATAAGGTCCGAAATACGCACTGTGGGTATTACTACATACTTACTGGCCATTGTTATTGTAACAATATTTTTTACCGATAATTTACGCTAAAAATACACAATTTACCTTTGTTAAGAGTAAAAAGTTTGATAAACGATTCATTTTATATTTATAAATTCAATACGGTTTACGGATGTATTCAATGATTTTTTATGCTTGACAAAATTTTTGAAAACTGTCAAGTCAATGGATAAAAAAAACTACTTACCAAAATAACTATTCCATATTATTTGTGCATTGTCTAGTCGGCAATCGTTCATTACTTACGAATTCTATATAAATTTTATTTCAACAAATAATAATTCATATTACCAAAAATATTTCAAACTGATCGAAACATTAACATAACTAAAAAGAGAATTGAAACGACAGAAACCATTTAAAAAAACAATTTCAGAATAACATAAAATTTATCATGATAATCGTTAATTTGGTGTTTATTCGTACATTCTTATTCAATATTTTTATTGCTTTTCACCCCCACCTAAATAATTATACCTGCTGGTGAAAATCATTTTAGTACTGGTATTTTACGCGTACATAGTTTCGAAGCGTCCAATCGCAGGGTCTCCCCATATCGGTCGACGTGGAATCGGCTGAGTCTTAATCATTTTAGTTTGGTAGTCTCATCCTCATGAGTTGTTTTGATAAAAAAAAATACTATATAGAAAAAGATTCTGGATGTACAATATGACTATTATAATACATATATACTAGAATCTTTTACACTCGCGAGGCTTATCCGGCGCAAAATTATATTGTCGTTTTCCAGATAGTTTTTAACTATTGTAAACTATAGTACTCACAAACTTGTTTATGTAGAAACCCTGTCGGACGGTCCTGGATTCAGGCCGGGGCACACGTAACATTGTAATGTATTTCTCGGATGTTTCTTTCGTTGTTTCTGATAAACACAAGGAATCCCAATGTACAAATAAACGATAGTGCACTACCAAAATCGCCACTTTTCTTACTGCGTGATATAAAGCTTTACAATATAGATACATTAACAAATATGATAATTGATTTTGAATATAATTATTTATATTTGAAAAAGCACATTTCTGAGCATGAAAAAGAAATGTTCATATGTTCACATTCCTGAACTAATACACTGTCCATAACATAGACTTACAAATGTCAGTAGAACCTAGAATAAACTTTTATTTATCAGATACCTGGCCCAAGAATCAAACATGGTGCCTTTGGCTAGGTATACAGGGTCACTATTCACATATCGTAGTACGATATTATTCCGATAAAATAAAACGGGTGCAACTTTAAAAATAAATATATAAAATCAGCCTGTATCAACGACAGACTAGATGCACCAAATGAAGAAGAGTTTTAACAACCAATGCGCTATTGGACATACCAAGCTGATTCTGATTACGCCATATACCATGTACACCTATCCTAGACCCGTCCACTGTCTCAGAACACCGGTTCTAACGCTTGATATGGAACGTTGATTTCAGAGATAAAGTGTGAAAGGGTGCCTCCACACTTACTCGGACTATACATGGTACCGGACTGACATAATTATGGTGGACAATATGGACATAAAATTATAGAATCTATCGAACTATATTTAATTATAGTAACGCGTGTTTTTGCAGGAACACATTTAAATATGTCTAGAGTAAAAATTGCTTTAATACAAGATAAAGTCACTTAGCCAAATATAGATCAATAAATCTAAGTATAAAGAATCTTGATACATGCCTAACGTAATTTCGACAAAATCTCGTCTATTTTAATTTTTAGCGGAATCATTATTTAAATGAAGACGCGCCCCACTTTAACCTACGTAAATAATCTGTGGTGAATTTAGAACCAGCATAATTGCAGTTTTTTACACAACACTTGCGCTATGAATAATTAGACAAACAATAAAGCGCGACTACGTATACTGAAACATCTATATTGCCCGGCTAGCTCAAACAATCTACTTTCATCACAATCTTCGTACATTCATACCACAACAGTAAGATTCCTTGACGGGTACACACACACACGCTCACAAGACATCACAAACATTTATTCATACAAAATTTACCCTGACCAGCGGTCGAATTAACAGCTCCTATCCTGCACGCAGTAGAGAGCCCTGACAGCGCACACTACAACCGCGCGACACGCCACGAGATTTTGCTATTTGTCTCTACGCCTGTACACTAAACAGTTGTAACTTAATTGGA
>PDGT01000054.1:1473872-1504411 GCA_003671415.1 Megathymus violae
AACAAAATATTAAGAACCGTTAGATTATACATTTATTTCTCGATACAATAGCGTGTTAGTGACGTTTGTCCCGTGAAAAATCGTACTCGGCCCCCTGTTGCGGCTGATCAAAGTTTAAACGAAAGCGTGAACGAATCGGTCCAAACGCGTGTGGAGGCACCCAAAGGCACTGAAGAGGGCTCGCCTAAATGAGCGTGCACTTAAACTTGCGTCGGTCCCCCAACGGCTTGCCGCGCCGGTACCGCTTGCCGCGGATCTCCTTGTCCTTACGGATCTCCCGCACCAGGGTGTAGAACGCGTCGTCGACGCCCATCCGCGTCTTGGCCGACGTCTCGACGAACGGCACGCCGTAACTCCGGGCCACCTGGAATTTAAAAACCAGAAACTTAACACCAAACCGGATTTGGGGTGACCCACTTTAACGCAAAAAAATACATACAGTCCCAGAACATTTTGAACCGAAATAAATTAACACTTATATAGAGCATTTAGGAATTATTTCAATAATACTGCAGCGACTTACGAACCCGGGGGGCTTCTGGCCTATTACGTCAATTATCAGCAATAGCAATGGCCTCAGCAATAGGCAAATTCGTACTAAAATTGTCGTGTCCATTCATAACATAGGCTATTAGGGTTTTTTTACCAATTCAATGGGTCACTACAATCCCACCTAATACTAAGTGGCGATGTAGCGGTAGACGGTTAATCGAATTAAACCAGAAAAACCTATTCAGTTTTAAACTGAAATCATCCACACTGTAATCGAATTGGAACACCGACGCGGGAAAATTATTGCGGTGTGCATAACAAATGACGAACATAGATAGACGCATTGTCCGCACCGGCAAGACGTTGATAATGGAATATATGGATATTCGCCGCGGGATCATGTAATTCCCGCGCACATTTTCCAAAACGTATCCTGTATGACACCGAGACGCTGGCTGCTCTGCGTCTGTACTAGAGACTTGGAAGACCGCGTCTGGACTCCTAATAAGCCTCTTTGCACGCCTCTGAGTTAAATGCTGACAGGCATTAGAGTGATTAAGCTCGTGGATCTCCCCTTGCAACTGAGGACATTTAGTGCGTTCTCCACCAAATCTCCAGTTTGATCCGAAATTATTATACCGCTAAAACACCTCCCTGCCAATTTTAAGAACTGCTATCCGACCACGACAATCAGTATCGACGGCTTAACGTGCCGTCGCACTCGACATGTATATTTGGCCACCAGTGGTCGACCATACCTCTACTGACCGCGCTTGCATTTACATAATTCGGTCGATCATTTAAGATAGAAACAAACCATCAGGCTATGACTTTCACTTCGAAAGACAATATTGCTTTAAGGAAATTTCTTCTTGCGAGAATATCGAGTATCACTTATCAAATCATAAGCCAGATAATTTTCTGACTATTGTGTACGCCAAATTGTTTCTTCTTGTTTTAGGAATTCAATTTTCATATGCATTATGCAAATTAAATAAATAAACAAACGTTCACACACTCACACCCCCACACTAGGATTCCCTGTGTTGCGGGTGGCATGGACATACACAATTATCACATCACAAACACCCATGACCCGAGAACAAACATTTATCTGTCACATAAATATCTGCCCCGGCCGGGAATCGAACCCGGGACCCCACGCTCGGCAGGCAGGGTCACTACCAACTGGGATACGGGTTTCACTGTTAAACATATATCGTAAGCTTCAATTTACTGATCAATTATTTTGTTAGAAAAAGCACCGTACCGAGCCCGAGAACATCGTTAAAATATTCTGTAGCATAGCAGTTCGCGATATAAGGGCCTCCCACCCATCCCCAACTACAGGCCAACATCATATTCGTAAAAAGTCATGCTGAACTTCGGACTATGACGATACGAAGACAACAGTCCCTCCTGTTGGAGATCGCTGCGCTCTGTATAACCCAGTTTACTCAAACGTGGTAGTGAATTTTTTTTACCCCCTGGCTAGCTAACACTCTCCTTCTAGAATCAACCTTGATTCTTGCAGTGTCGGAGAATCGATAACCATTCACCTTGGCTAGCAACGCGTCCTTGATTCCTTTGATATTACGGATATTGTCGGCCGACGGTGACCACTTACTATCAGGGAGGGTGTCAAGTATTGACAAAAGAAAAGTTAATATCCAGTGCTTCAATTTTAAAAAAGTAAATATTTTAGAATCAAAAAATTATATATCAGCTGTTAAAAGGGAGGAATTAAAAAAAAAGAGACCGTAAACCTCCTTGTTATATAACATATTCTACACTCCTTACTTATCATTTTGCCGTTGCTCATATTTTTACCAGCAAGCTAGGCGGTTGTAGATTTTATAAATTGTAATTAAAATGATTTGTGCAAGTTTGGGTGAACCTACCGGATGAGATGAACTACGCACAACTCGTTAGTTGGTTTCGTCACTTTTTATTTCTCAACATTTGCAGTTTCTAGGTAATTCATATGTAAATATAATTGTAAGCAAGAATTATATGAATTTAAATGTTCTTAAATACCATGATAATTTAATTAAAACAATGGTAACTAGATGAATGCCGTGGCAACTATACCCCATTGGCTAATACAATTACGCAAGCAACCAATAAGCTATCGACGACAAACGGACACTTAAGCCGCATACAATAAAGGTTTTAAAAAAATATATTAAAATTTGGGGTGTAAAATCCATGAATCCAAGCCAACCTAGCTTGCCGAACAATGAACGAGGCTATGGCGAGCGGTCCGTCCTGTTGGGAGGTCACTATGCTCTGTAACACCCAGCTTAATCCCGATCGTACTTGCACGGTGGTAAGGTATTTTATCCGACTGGCTGGCTCCCACCCTCCTTCCAAAACGACCGTAAAATGTACCATCCGTGTTTCGGCCGCAGTGTCGCAGAGCCGGTGACAACGACGCGGGTCCCCAGATTTATTTTCGGTCGGCGATGCTTGATTATGCCTTCGGTGTTACTGAAGTCAAGGGGCGATGGAGACCATTTACCATCAGATGGCTCGTCGGCTCGTCGGCTTGTTGTCGACTTGTGACGAAAGAAGAAAAAAAATCACAAGTGATGTGATTAAAACACTATATATAAATAAAGTAAATAAAACAAGAAAGAGAAAGAGCAAATAAACACAGTGAACGGATTATACATAATTTGTACCTCAGATTAAAACCCCGGAAAAAATTATCATATAAAAAAATAGAATCTCTATTTTTGCTAATAATAAAAGGGACGACAATATATAAATAAATCCTGATCAAAAACGTAATTTATTGAAATTGTGTCTACTCCGTCGCAGTATCACGCACACACTACTACACTCATGGACATATCTAGAGGAACGCAAAAAGGGTAGAGCAACCAATAGGTACATACCAATATACATATAGTCAGCACAAAATAAAAAATGTTATTCCATCTAATTTTTTGTATTTGAGAAAAGAAGATTTTGAATACGACTTTCATTGGTCTATTGTGGCTATCTGTTAATTTCTTTGATGGATGAAGTATGGGGCGGTATTTACTAAGGAACACGTACGGAGCTGCACATCTTAAAAAACGGGTTCCTGACTGCGGCGAGATACGATACATACATTTTAGAGCAGATTGTGGTGCCTTTCAGATAATTTTCTTTCAATGCACTATAATGCTGGTGCAATAAGGGATCACAAAACTACTTTGGTTGAAGAATGGATCCTAATGTTACAAAGTTTCATTGACAATTTAATATAAAATTATGTCCAGACGGATGCAGGCAGTTTTCGCAGCAAGAGGAGGCAATACTGAATTCGGATTGTGTCACCCATTATAAATTCATATTCATTACGTTGGATCAAAACTCCATACAATTAAGGTGCCGAACTTACTGCGTCTAATTTGCTTTTTTTCTTTTCATTAAGTCCATTTTTTTATGTTCGAAAATGTTAATTTAATTTATTGGTTCTATTAAACAAAACTAAAAGCTTATATCGTACAAATAAATCTGGTTTCATATTAGTTTGCCCTTTATTTGGCGTCCTTCTAATATGTCCATGAATGTATTTGTAACATACATTCTGGGTACGATATTTTTTAACTCAGAAAATGGATCTGTTCCAAGGGATACGAGATGAGTCTTTTATAGGTTTGATAAGTAATAAAAAAGCAATCCCATCGTTTGGGCTGTTGTCATAAAGGAACGAATCATTTGTCCAATGTAATTTATAAATATCAATCAGTGTAATTTGTAAATGAGTTGATTTCGATCATTTAAATACGCGCGGGATGTTGGAGTTTACACGTGATGCTATTTAATTTGATCCGATAGTTCATTATAAAAATATAATAGTTCTAATGCGCTACAGAACTATTACAACATGGCCAGAAGGTCCTAAGCCTTTCAAAGTGTTTAATTGAAGCCTTTGTAAAAGCGTAGTAGGTATAAAATTTTGTTCACAGCCGATTCATTCGGACACGAACGCCGCCTGCGTATTGAACGTAGACCGTGCACCTTTTACACACGCGCCGAGTAAGATGTTTTTTTCATGTATTTTATTGGATATCATAAAGGCTATGTCACTTACATATTACACCATATTAATCAAGGTTGTTATATAAACGTAACCAAACTAGGATACCCGAATAAAAATGTATCCGATACGTAACTAAATCCCATAAAAAAGTTTCGAATAATTTCGGATAGATATAGTCTAAATGAAACATGTTACGTCAGGTTTTCGCTGACCGAGCCAATACACTAGCTGCGTCGCTCTCGTCTTTAGATGGTTTTAATTATTTAATTTTTTAAGGTATCGTTTCTTTTATATGATTACAGTACCAAATCATACCTACAAATAAAGTGAAACTGTTGCCTTGTAAATACATTATATTATTTTTACAAGTCCTAAATCATCTAATCAGAAATAATCATAAATCTGTTTCATGTCCATAACATCCCGAATTTGCAGTAGCGAATCGAGGGCGGTAAGAATAGTAAAGTTACACATGCACTTATTATACGCCAATTATATAATATGAATCAGGATTGACCAATTATACGTAAACATCATATTGTTAAAGATGACTAAACTATACTAGTGTCACGTCACGTGGCCGACAAATACAACATTCATAGACTCTGATATTCACGGCTGGGAAACCCTTTGTATGTGATATTGGTGAGCTTATCACTAATGCAGCGTTGAAATATTTAATATGATATTGAATAGTGTCATCGGAGATAAAATCTTATCTTTTATCTTTATAAAAATCAATGTTAGTATGTTGTGTCTTTCCGAAAAAAAATATTATGCGAGAACCATGGGTTTGATTTACATTATTTTTTGAACAGGTACATAATTCATATCAAGTAAAATCATAGACTAAACATAGACAAGAAACATAACAGTACGAATACTAGCAGTAACTAAGAATGATGACGTGTGCCAACCGGAAAAGTATCGTTAAACATATAAAATCTCGGTTCTAATCAATCTACTATTTAATGGTAATAAATTTCTACCTTACTATGAGACTCAGGGGTATGCATGGTTTATTATTAGTATTGTAAATGTGAAGCAGGCACTTAACCTCAATTACCAAATATACGAGACCATTATCCCCCTCAATGCTGATGATGTAGAGAACTGTATCTTAAGCATGGGGCTAAAGCATCTAATTTTTTTACTTAGAAGTATTTTTTACGATGCTACAATTTCGAACTCCTCATTTCTGATGATGTAAAACTTGTATCTTAACCATAGAGTTTAAGAATATTTTTTGTAAAGTTACTATTGTGAAAATGAAGCAGACTACGAATGCAGAGGCGCCGTGTGTAAACCAAAACATTCAAGAATTATTTATTTATTAACTTTCTTGAAACCACACACACACCTAGATCACAATGGACAGATTCAACGCCTAAAGGCAAGTTTTACCAACCGACCTTTCTTATTATGATGGTGTTCAAAGTAAAGATGTACTAAGGGGTTTTTTCGCCATTTCTCCTCACCGATAAAGCACCTTTTCGAAAAAGTGTAAGATGCTAAAACTGATTTGTATTAGTGACTTTATACAATACCTAAATTATTTTGAATTTAAATTAAACCAAACCACACAACCTCTACATTAAATGACTATAGGAAATCACAACTTGACATGTGTTCCTTATTTTTGTTATTAGCGATTTGAGTCATCTACATAAGTTAAAATAAGAACATGATAAAGGTTTAATAAATCAATTAATGGTTTATCATTGCCTTGTGTGCAGCTGTTCATCATTAATTTAACTAGAGCTCAGTAATAATAAGAAAAGTCAATAACAGTTTAGTGTTTCAAAAGTCTGCAGACCTGGATTTGAAACCAATATGAAAGTATATTGAGGGCTTAATATTTCTGTAACTGTTTAAAATTTATGTTGGTATTGCACATGTATGGGTATAATAAAAAGCTACAAAAAGCAGTCTAAACATGATTTACTACCCTTTTCATAGAACTTCAATAGCAAAATTTCTTTCCTAATCGATAGGAACATATCCATTCCGTGGAATGAAAAGCATCCTAGATACCCACTATGCAAGTTACAAATGTGCCAAATGGCATTTAAGTGACTACTGTGTGTATGCAATGTGCTTAATGACAGAGGAAAGAAACCTTAACAAGTATATTTTGGCATATATGTAAATAACATTTTTAATATTTTCAAAAACTTATCAGTTTATACATTTAAGACCATTACAGTTTTATTGTTATACTAAAATGTATTCCTTATTAAACATTCATGGTAGAGTTACAAGGTTCAATACATACTATCTCGATGTATTAAATCAATCAATCAAATTTCAATAAGGGTTTACTCAACTTACTGTGGTGATAACTCCAGGACCCCAAACATTACTTTTTTGCCACACTCTAAGACAGGGATTCCTAATCTATTGTTCACATACCCTTGAGGGTATATGGCGTACCATTGGGGTTATGTAAAAAATTATATTGGTAGTGGTGATAATACTTAGAAGTTAACAGTTAACTTATATAAACATTATTATTATGTATTATGTCTACCATATGTAGTTTAAAATTAACCTTAATAACTTAGTGCAAGACCTTAAGAGAATCGAGACACATAGGAGTAGGTATGAAGTTATCAGGGGAGGGGTATTCATAAATTAAAAGTTTTGTTTATGGAGTAAGGGAACAAAAAAAGGTTATAAAGCCCTGCTCTAAGATGTTGTGCAACAGTTACAACAGTTCAGGGATTGGATCATCAAATGAAATAAAAATACCTGCTTAAAATATGTGTAGTAAGTGTAATAAT
This sequence comes from Megathymus violae, assembly GCA_003671415.1. Taxonomy (NCBI): domain Eukaryota; kingdom Metazoa; phylum Arthropoda; class Insecta; order Lepidoptera; family Hesperiidae; genus Megathymus; species Megathymus violae. The sequence continues at coordinate 1,481,184 of PDGT01000054.1, forward strand.
AGAAATTTAAAAAGAATGAAGTTAAATATCACAATGAGTCCAATAAGAAAGATCTACCATCTTTTAATATGTACAGCTTAATTTTATTAGCATTCATCATCTATTTTGAGATTTATAACATCACTGCATTCAATGTCCTAACGCCCAGTTAATAGTGACCCAGTCTCTAGAGCTAGAAGTACTATGCGGTCTTTGGTCACATCAAACATGTCTCTTTATTACTATAATTAAAAAAATTATAAAATTAACTATTTATTACATAAAAAACTCACCTCGCGTGCCTGTGTCATGTCTACGGCCCACGCTTGTAAGTCACATTTGTTGCCTACTAGAACCATAGGAACTTCCTCAGCGTCCTTCACGCGCTTAATCTGCTCCCGGTACGAACCAATATCTTCGAAACTTTTCGCGCTGTTCACTGCGAACACTAGTAAGAAACCTTCCCCTGTCCGCATATACTGATCTCTCATGGCAGAGTACTCCTCTTGACCTGCTGTATCCAAAATATCTAACAAACACGTCTCCCCGTCGATCACCACTTGCTTTCGATACGAGTCCTCAATTGTAGGGTCATATTCATCGACGAAGTGGTTCTGGATCAGCTGGATTGTTAGCGCTGACTTCCCAACGCCGCCAGCCCCCACAACCACCAACTTGTACTCCGTCATCTTGCGAGATAGTAGAAATATTTTTCGTAATACCAAATGTCACTCGCACTGAAAACGCCCTACTGCGATCCGTCACTCCTCTAATATTACTCACATTGGCATAGCTGTCGCGACCTGTTATGTATGTTATTGCACTTACAGTACCAGTAAAACTGCTAATTAATGTATTATTAGAGGCAAATGCAATAAATAACAATGAGGCAGTTCACTCACCCTACTATCACAGATCAAAAATATACATATTATTATTTACACGTGACATTACACATCACAGATGAGATAACACAATAAAAGTCGATTTAAATGATATGCTGTTTCAAACATAGCTCAGATACGTTAGGTGTCAATGTAGTCTTTCGTTCTTTCTATTGTAAAATAAAATTTCTCAGGTTGTCACTTTTACAAATTCATTAAACTAAATAAGTGAAAAATTACGTTTATGTATCTAACACAGAATTATCTCTTTGTGGTCATATTACTCATATTATTTATACTGTAGTTATCAAATGATATGACATTTCAATACGACAGTTTCGTCAGTCAGCTGTCAGTTTAAACTATATTTTTCCAACTAGAACCTTATCAGTTCACATTTTAATAAAAATGGAAGCGAAAGATGTGTGCGTGGAAATAGAAAATGATGAATTCTACAGTAAATTTCTTGTTGACACCGTAAAACCTATAGTTGGTGAAAATATCTCTGTATCTGATCATGTCACCAAACTAGCTCAAGGCATTGACAAACTCACGAAATGCTTAGAGGTTCAAGTGCTTGCAAAACACAACGATCTATTAACGCAGGCTAGCCACATATCAGATCTAGAAGCAATGCTGGAGTCGGTCAGATCACAAGTTCAAAGTTTGTTGCGAGGGGCAGAAAACCTTAAGGAACGAGTGCACACGCCATATTATACTTTAGAGAACCAAACGACAATGCTGGAACGAGTTCAAATCACTTGCAATCTTCTTAGGCATACGGCAAAAATACTCGCGCTATGGAATAAACTTATCTCTGTAAAAGATAACCCTGCTAAAGAGGCAATGATTCTGTTCGAGCTTAATGAATTGAGCACCGATTATGACTTTGAAGGAATAACTCTCTTGGCCGACGTTCTAAAGCAAGTCAACCAGAGAAGACAAGAATTATTAACAAGCTCAACAGATCTGCTTCAATCAAGCCTACTAAGTGGAGACAAAGCAAAACTTCTTCAATGTTTTAAGGTGTTTCACAACTTGCAGTGCACTGAGCAGCAAATTAAGACTACTGTTGACAATATACTCAATAATTTAAAAAAGGAAATCAATAATGCCCTTAATGTGCAAATGGTATCAATAGAGGTAAAGAAATCCAGTTCTGGCCGCGTTGCACCTGGAAAAGCTAACATTATGAGCTCCCAAGATTTTAAAATTAAATTATGGGATAACATTGAAAAGTTGTTCAAGGGAGACATCTATAATGGTTGCATGAAAGTAATAATGCTACAAAATGTAGTGAATGAACTACATGCTATTGGCAATTTCAGAAACATTGCCAAAAACTTTTGGACTGATCTGTCGAAAATATTCAGTATTGAATTAGAAAAAAGTCCTTTGAACGTCAGCCAATCAGTTGAGATTGACTATCCAAAGCTATTGAAATGTTTCAATGATCTCTTGTCCCGATTGAAATGTAAAAACCTGGAAATGAATAGATCATATTTAACAAAATGGGAAAACTCATTCCTATCAAAATCACTAGCTAAATTACTTGAACCAGTAAGGAGCATGTGGCATCTGAATCAAGTTCCTACTATGGATCAAATTGACAATGCCGTTAGGATCATAGCCGAAGCATTAAGCGTTTCACTCGGGGACAAACATTTGAGTATAAGTTTGGCAAACAGTGTGGCCAAAAGCATCAAGCAAATGAATGTTGAAGCTGAGCAAAGATTGTCAATGGACAGCGATGTTGCACAGATCATAGAACCGCCCACAAGCTCTCAGCAGAAGAATGCAGATCTCTGCAATTCATTATTTTACTTTTCGTCTCAAATAAGAAGAGTCCTCCTTAACATGAACTCAATGTTGCCTCAGGAAAGTGTGCAGATAGTAAATAATAGCCTTAAAGATATTAGCAGTCTTCCAGTTCTTCAATTATTTGCTGAATCCATAAAAAACTCTCTGTATCTCATTCTGATGACGATGCATGATGAACCTGATTTGATCAGATCTGATGACCCAGACAACAAAAATCTCTCATGCTCACCATATATGAAGGAGCTTCAACAGTTTGTGTCTAGATGCAAGGACATCTATCTGTCAATGTTTACTGAAAAATCAGCTCTCAATGAATGTTGCATGGATATCACTAAAGCCTGCATTGAACGATTTGTTCAACATGTTTGTAACTTAAGGCCTATTAGTAGGTTTGGTCGAGCCAAGTTACAAGTAGACTGTAAACATTTAGAAACTTCACTGTCACCATTGGTCAATGACATGTCAGAATTAGGTGACCATTACCGACAGTTGAAAGCTTTATACTTGCTTTTGGAAAAAACGCCTCAAGAAATTGCTAAAAGTCAATATGAAGGTGCCTCACTACCGTATTCCTCGGTAATGATGTTCCTATTTTCACATGCGGGTCAACAGTTACTGGCACCCCACACCTGTGCAGGCTGGAACGTTCAGAAACTGATGCAGTGGTTGGACATGCACAAAAATGAGAAAGACCGATTAGAATTTGTTGCAGGTGCCTTGCAAAGATACCAGAATCATGTCCGACAAAACCAAATGGTTACTTATGATGAAGTTTATCCAATATTGCTACAGATGCTTGAGGATGGTAGAAAAAAAATTAATAATTGATTTGTAATTACTATTTGTTTCTATAGCTAAATATTGTGTCGATTGAAATTTAGGTTAAATATTACCTATGTCCATAAGTAAACTTTTAAAGTTAATAGACAGATAAAAATGGACAGTTGTCCTTAATTTGTAAGGTATGATATTTTTAAGTTACAAAATTTAATGTAACAGTGTATATATCTGAGTAATATATATATTTTTTAAGCATAATTATTTAATTGAACCCCACATTTGTTAAAAATACAGTTAGATTGATTAAAAATAAATTTTATTGCACCAAAACTTTGCTTCCCTCACTGCAAAGCTGCTCTGATGACACCACCCACATGCACCTGTTAGGAGAAACAGCTCATTAATCTTATGTATCTTTAACTTTCTCGAATTACATATTAGACATATACAGATCGCCTGCTGTTAAATGACAATTGAAGTTGATAAAAATTGACAAATAGCTAACAATCATACGTTCGCCTTTCCGTGTTAACATTCTCATATGGCGTTTGGCACTAACGCACATAAAACGTCATCAACAACTAAGGCATTAATAAGTTGCATAAATATTTTGCCTCTATGATGTACGATGATAATAATGAATTACTATATTAATTTTAAATAACTCGCTTCTAATGGAGTTATACTAACCTAAGTCCAATTAACACTTACGTCATGCGTCATAAACATAAACGAAACATATCACTAGGCAGTATAAAACTAGACGCGACAATATCAAAACCTGCGGTACTACATGGTCTAATTTTTAGCAATAAATTTGTTTGTTGCGGTTTTTTCAACATATTTATTATAGTTAATAGTATCACGCTTGCTTTGCAGAAATACATTATTATTCAATTGTAATTTACTTTGCAACAATCCGCAAGCACAATGTATTATGGTATATACTTCTATACATGCGTAGAACCTCCCTCCCAGAAAGGAAAACATGCATTTATGATAAATAAAAGTATATACCAACACACATACTGTCACCAACACGTGTTTCGCTCCAAAACGGAGCATCATCAAGGTGAGTTTCGCCCTTCCTTATTTATTCACAAGGAAATTAAGTGTATGCAGTAAACTTTATAGCATTCATAATAAGGATAGAAGCTACTAACTGACAACAATTTTCCCTAAGGGATTATTTTGGTGAAATTCATGAATAGCATTCAATCTAAGTCATCACACTTTCATATCTGACAATATTGTAGGCGTAACTTAGGTTACACTAATAACCATTAGTGTACAACCATATATATTAGGTTAGTCTAAGGTGCTACATAACTAAGGTATATAAAAATAAAATACAAACTATATATAAATAAAAATGTAATTAAATTTATTTTATGCATATTTACTACTCAATAACAACATACACCGCGCATAATAACATACAAGAAATAACCAACGCTTATATACCACTTCCCAGAAACATCAACAACAAATAATAAATGTATATTACAATACATTGACATCCTATGTAAATAAACTGTTTTAATGTAAATTTGGATGCTAAAAATTTAATGTAGTACTCATATGTATGCGACGCAAAGTTTAAATTATCTGTCGCTTGTTACAAATCGCAGGTGTCTACACGGTATGTTCATCAAAATGCAATTAATGACCATAACATTATAAAACGAACATATTATTTTTGTTGCTTTGTCCTTTATCGTTGCAACAGAACAACGAATAGACGTGACTGTTTGTACTCGCCGTGTTCCGGCTGGGGGGTTGACAGCCAGTACATTTTTTCTTATCTTCTCATTTCCTGGCCGACAACCCATCACTAATAACGTTAGTGTTACTGATGTCCATGGGCGACGGTGACCACTTACCATCAGGTGGCTCGTTTGCTCGTTTGTCAGCTTTTAACATAAAAAAAAAAACAGAAATTTATGGGCCTAATAATAATTATAGACATAAACACATATAACTTTGCCAAAGTTGCTCATTAACATAACTCGGCAAGTCCTGCATTTATCCCTTAGATTTACCTTTTTTTATTAAAAGTGAATGCTTGACCACAAACCCCGATAGAACGAAGTTATAGTCTTATGTTGATAAAAATCTATTTTTTACTTCAATCACCCGCACTGCAATCGGACAGATCGTGGAAACATGCAAGCGTGTCCTTCCCGGCATATAATCCAAATAACAAAGCGCACCGTGTTAAAACTATTGCCTACTAAAACTGCTACATTATCTGGGTGATATTTGGTAAGAAGACAGTACCAGAAATAAAAATTTAATGGTATTCAAATTGTTTGCACCTCATAATATAAGGACCTTCGACTTCTTTTTATTTCATCTGTTCTCCGTTATTACTTGTCAGTATAATCTATCTTTCCATACATATAAATATATCATAAATTTTACGGACTACGTCGGTAACCTTCCTTGTAACAAATCGGTGGCTTAAGAACTACCGCGCCCTGCTATCGTCATAATATGTGTACATGCTGCGCGAAACGTGGAGCTAGCGAAATATGCATAGATACGATGCGGATAACACTACACTTTTTTTTATGTTTCACTGGAATCTGAATAGTAAAGCTCCTCCTGCTGCCTTCCACATTGCATGAAAACACACTAACAATAACACCACTTACAGTATCGAGAAATTTCACAGTGCAATCGTATAAGTACTTGATGAAATATGAGATAACCAACTTTTTTTAGTTATTTAAATAAGATGGCATCATACATTACAAAATGTCAGCATTCTTCTTTCTTCATTCAGCTCTCTACTTTCAATAAGTCTTTTAAGAACATGCATCTATTGTTATGATACATTCTGTGATTTTTTATGATCCAACATTAACCGACCCATAATTCCCTTTCATCATCCGCCAACATAAAATGCATTGTAAACTGACATACTATATCACAGTACAATTACAATTAGATACAAGGTCCTATACAAACAGTGTCGCCTCGATCGTCCAGATACATGATATTTCTTCTCGCAATGATATACAACTAACAAATTTACAGTTCAAATTCCGTACATACTGACTTATACTACACTACAAACTAATTTAAATGACATTAGCTTCAGCTTTTCAGACCAATTCTAAATAAACCCACGAGCCGGAGCAGGGTTCTATTTGTCCATTTTTGCATGCTGACTCATTGCGTGTTTGTAATTATTCGATACCAGCTACCATGTGAAGGTAATCATTTTAAGACGATTGTGTTCCGCGAAATGTTCTCTACACACAGGATATCAGCGGGAGTGTTCTGTACCTAATCCTGTTTCGATAAACTCATAGTACTGAGTATAAGCAGTTTGCACACCGACCTATAGTAATGAGTTCAGCGCCACGACCTCGAGATGGCGCTAGTACAACTGAGCTGGTTTTTTAATCTCTAACACTTCTTTTTAGATCGTTCTTCTGTGTGATCACATGAATAATAGATGGCAGCACGTCATTAATTAAACATTGAAGCATTACTCTGCCAATTTCTAAATAGTCCTTTGCACGCATAGTTGCACTGTTAGTTTTTTTTTAATAAACATATTTACAGACTGAATCATTTGAACTGCCGTCAATGTTAATTGCTTTACCTGTTCTGCAGTTACAATCTTCTACTTTGAAACTTGATTCTATAATCAAAACGGACGCTACGTAATGAAACTACGGGTGAATTTGCACGATTTAAACCTGCGTCTGGTCAAAGGCGATCTTGAACACGTCGTCGTACGTGCTGACAAAATGAACTTCGATGTCTTCCCTGATGAAGGACGGTAGATCGTCGAAGTCCCGCCGGTTCTCCTCCGGTAGTATGACGCAATTCACCCCCACCCGCTTTGCCTGTTAAAACATACGTATTTCAACTCCAACATTTTTTGCTTGCCCGACAACAATCCCACCTGATGGTGAGTGGTGATGAAGTCTAAGATGTTGAACGCACTAACTTATAACAGCCCATTCACTCTCCCCCTGAAGACTCCCACATCGTAAGTAGCCGGGAACACCGACGCGAGCAGGTTATTCCAGTCCTTTGCAGTGCGCATGATAAACGAAGACGCAAACCGCGTCGTCCGTGCAGGTGGTAGGTTCACTACGAAAGGGTGGATACCCGTCGTACGTGGAGTTGTTCGATGGAGGAACGGTGATGGGGGAATTAATTCGAACAATTCCTGCGCACACTCTCCAAAATGTACCCTATAGAAAACCGAGAGGCTGGCAACCCTGCGCCTGTGCTCAAGGCTTTGCAGATTGGTTTCGACCAGTACTGGGTCACCAATGAGCCTCTTTGCACGCCTCTCCATCGAGTCCAGCGCAGATAGATGACTTGCGGATAATTTTAATTATTGTGCACTTGTACGTATTTATTCGTGTTAAAGTATGTGCGTTTGTGTACATGTACAGTGCATGTGTGTGTGTGTGTGTGAGCATCGTTGTGTGCATGGGTAATTTAAGTTTCAGTAGTCGAACAGTCAGCAAAGATAGATAAATTCTTATAATATGCCAATCACCGAGTTGACTGTCACTAATTACATTAAAAGACCAGTTCGAACACACTTTGGACATCTCAATAAAAATATAGATACCTACACACATACATTCATAATGTACACTCATCCACAGACATGCGCATATATATTGTAGGTGATAAAATTATCAAATAACAAGTTATTCATATTACATTATAGTTATTTTTATGTAGGTATTTTATACCAAAACCAATCAGTACAATACAATACACCAATAGTACAATATACCTCAATGAAAATAAAGTGAAACAAACCGCGATAACCTTCTCCCGGATGCCGCCGACGGGCAGCACGAGGCCGGTGAGCGACACCTCGCCGGTCATAGCGAGCTGCGGACGCACGCGCCGCGCCAGCGCCAGCGACAGCAGCGCCGTGGTGATGGTCACGCCGGCCGACGGACCGTCCTTGGGCGTCGCACCCTCCGGCACGTGCAGGTGGAGGTGACTGAAAGTACAGAAGATACCTTGTTGACATCAAAGCCTGCAACTGTGCAACTGCTGGGCTCGGATTTTCTCTCAAGGGGTATATATGCCACAACCTTCTTCTGTCTAGGCAAGCACGTCGATAGGACAGGCAACAGTCACGTTCTCAGATGTCGAAAAGTGTTTGGGGAAGAGAGTTACAAACACACTTTAATTATATATTTATTTAGTATCACGAGATAAGGAAGCCTGTGGTACACAAAATTTTGTATAACATATTGGTCTGTCACACAATAGTCTGTGAAAGAATTATAGTTAGCTCTCCGTTAAATCTCTCATCTCTTTTTTCAGTAAATTTTGCTATATTTATATAGCAGTTCCAGTTTGAATATATCAAGCTTTTACCTAGTGTTCAGAAAGTCGTTTTCTGGATGGTTAACGGTCAGGTAGTTCCGAGCGACGGTCAAAGCTATCCTCGCTGACTCCTTCATCACATCCCCGAGGTGCCCCGTCAGCTCTAGGGAGCCAGACAGTGACTTCTCGTCCTTGTGTGTATTCCGGAGCGCTGTTTCTATGTACAACGTGCTGCCACCTGGTGACAAATGACCCTTATCTATATATCAATCAACATAGATAAAACATTTCACTACCATTTTGTTCACTGTTTGTCAACCGATTTGCGTTCATTTTGTTTGGGAGTGAATAACGAGCTGTAGTGTAACTATGAAAAACTTTTGGAACAGAACTTTATTGAATAATTATGATGGAAATCCCAATCATCCAGCATCTGTCAATTAGTCACACTCACTCGCTTTCACTTTACATTGTGTTTTGGATCAAAATATCACAAAGATGTGCGGGTGTGATTTAGGTATAGAGCAGGACAATTCTAGACACATTTTGAAACATTTTTAAGTCGCTTAGCTGTAACTCTGGGTTCTAATTAGTAAAAATATCTCACGACAAACTAATTAATAACACTTGGAGAATGGCTACGTTACAATCATTGTACATTTCAGAACTCATAACTATTTAATTTGATACTAGCATCAGAATTAAAAAGCACGCCGCTCATCTACTAAGAAATATAAGATATATCAAGTAAACTGAACGGTTTTTCATCTGTGATATTCCATTCTCTTAACAGAACAAGCGCACACGAATGTAATGTATTTAATGGTGGTGATTGCTTACCATCAAATACCCTACTCATTTGTCTGCTTATAACACGAAAAACAACAAATACATGAACGCAGTTTTTGATATAATAGCGATATCTATTATCGAATACTGGAAAGTACCCATGGCGGTCCACGCCAGGCCGCATACGACGCCGGGCGGCGTGCTGTCGTACATGCGGTCGTGCTTGAACGCCGGCTTGCCGAGCAGCTCGGCGAGCGTGTCGGCCGTCACCGTCATCGCCTCCGTCTCCTTCTTCACGATTTTGTACGCCACCTTGCGGGCTATCTGGTGCAACACAAAAATATATTTGAATGTGTTTTGTGTGGGGTTGTAGCGTAACGAATTGTGGTGCACCTTGTTATCCAATAAATGCGGCAATAACGTAAAGTTTCTATTGGAAGTCTCCAAGTTCTCTACTAACAATGGTAAGGGTGTTCCTGTATGATGGTCGATTTCTGTAACCGCCTGGATGCTTCCACTCTTCTGTAGTATATATAGCTAAGCGATAATAATCGCCCAAACAACAACCCTCCTCATTCACAAAAACCTCCACACAGCGTTATAGTTGACATGTTAGTTGAGTAGCCGACCTTCTCAATGTGTTTCTGCAGGTTGCGCACGCCGCTCTCGCGGCAGTAGCTGCGCACGAGCGCACGCAGCGAATCCGCCGTAATCTCCAGCTGCTGCTCGCTCAGCCCACAGTTCTTGCGCGCGGTCGGCACCAGGTACTGCTGCGCTATCGCCAACTTCTCCTCCGCAATGTACCCTACCGACGATGATATTAGGAATTAATGCATCTTTATTATCCAGGTTTATTAATTTAAAGGCTAAGTTATTCATAATCTCATTGACAGAAATGACCTATATTTTTATTCGTTAAAAGACAAAAATGCAGTAGTAGTATTGTAGTAACTCATTTCAAATTGCAGTAAGTAACTTACACATCGTAAGTTATAGGCAGCGGTCGAAACACATCAAAATAAAGTTACCCCGAGATATTCCACGTTCTCTGTATGGGTTTATAATATTCACCATATTTATAACTGCGCGTAAATACTCCGTGCACTTATTTGTCCGATTAAAAACATCCAATTTAAAAGATGAATACTTTTCTAAGCAAAAATTAGTCAAATTCAATCAATCCATATCTAAATACGTCCTAGGCGTCGCTCGCGGCGTCGGATGTCGCTACACCGAAAGTCGCGGCTGGCCTGTTAGGAGTACCTTGTCAATGAAGACAAACCGTAAGTACCGTTGGCACTACATCGAGCCATATATCACCCGGCGACCTCCGACGGAGAGAGCCTGGAGTCGTCGTCGCGCCATTCGTGTATCGTACAAACGTGTCGCACACCTGACATGTCGATGAGCTCCATCCTGTCCCTGAGCGGCTCGGGGATCATCTCCATGACGTTGGCGGTGCAGATGAACAGCACGCGCGACAGGTCCACGGGCACGTCCAGGTAGTGGTCCAGGAAGTTGGCGTTCTGCTCCGGGTCGAGCAGCTCCAGCAGCGCCGACGACGGATCCCCGTGGACGCCCCTTGACGGAGGAACAGTTCACTTTACACCACATACATACTCGTACTAACTGATGTCCAGTTATCTGCATGTATATAGTATAAAATAAAGTCATTGTTATTGTTCTATCTGTTTCCATGTGTAATTTGAACTGAGCAATTGACTTTCCACCCCGCACGTTTCTGAAAGTCCATCAGATTATGCATTAAATATAATTTAGAATTTCCCGTTGCGATTCAAGCGAATCTGGGAATGAAACGACACCTGAAAATAGTACAAAGCAAATGGTTAAAATAAACTGTACTATAGACAAGAAACGGGCACACAGAAAACGATGCAAAAGCTGTAAAAGCACTCGTCGAGATGAACACCACGCACATTAAATACAGTATCATGCACTCGATACGAGTAAGATGTGCATTTAATAAGTAACCAATACATTCTATAACGAAATAATCTCCAAGGATGAGTTCAATTTTTTTTTACAATAACAAAATTTTGATTTCGGAGTCAAATTATAATTGACTACGAAACTTGGCTGCGCGGCCGCACTCTGGACCGTGTTCTTATTTAGTTAGGTCCGCCATCGACGGACACGCCGAGGAGTGTCTTAGTAAGGCTCGTATTTCAATTTAAATAATTAAAAGTAACAGTAAACAGTGAATAAATCTAATTATTGGCGTCATGACATTAGTTTCAAGGGATCCCCTCCCATATAGGAGCTTAGCTAACAAAAGTAAATATCTTTCAAAAGTCGACACGCTTTTCAATTTTACAAGATAAACACCCTACCAGATAACAAACATTGAATGTGGTATTTTATAACAATGCGGCAATGAGACATTGGAAACTCGCTCTACTCATCACAAGCATATTGTTTAACTCTGATGTCATTAACCACACACTCGAGCTGTAAGCACCCCCACTCACCCCCGTACGGTCGGGCACTATAATATCTAGGGTGCAAATTATTTCTTAAATCGCTGGTACCGACAATGTTCTTCTTTTATAATAGCATTCGATTATTAACTCACTTGCCAATCTTGTCGACCTCGTCGATGAGCACGAGGGGGTTCTCGGTGGCGGTCTTCTTGAGGCACTGGACCAGCTTGCCGGGCATGGCGCCCACGTACGTGCGCCGGTGACCCTTGATCTCCGCCACGTCGGTCATCCCGCCCACGGAGAACCTGAAGTACTGGCGGTTGAGTGCTCGCGCTATCGACCGAGCTGGGAACAGACGACGAACCTCTTTAAATCAACTACTTGTGTGCAGTCTTGTGCCTTTACAGAAACAAAATGAACATTCTCACCAACACAAGGGTTGACTAGCAGGGAATACCACAAGGAAATAAGTACGCCCATTGTACACCCTTTAAGTTCTTGCAATAAAAAGTAAATACAATACAAACACAGAGATTGTTTGTACACCAAAAATCAGTAGGTTACACGAAGTAACTATATATATATATACATATATATATATATATGTATGTATAGAGAGAGAGAGAGAGAGAGAACGTGTATCCTTACTATCATAGTAATATCACATTAGTTAAGTGTTCGTCCATTCATCTCTTTAACCCGTATTTATGTTTAAAGGTTTACTTATTTTTTTAGATAATATATTAAGATAATATTAAAACACGAAGGTGATAGAATAGCGTGCTACGCTGCGCGCCTCGCGACCTCGACGACCATTAAATTATAATTATTACCAATTATCTCCCAACTACCGGTAAATGGAAAATATTACAAAAAATACTAAGCAGTAGCTCTATGCAGAATAATTATATTTTTATACTTTATATTCTATTACTTCATTTATATTTCATGTACAAAAATGAATATGCAAATAGCTTCAACTCATTAGCGACGAGTTTTTCACGTAGTTGAGTATGTCATCCAGCTGTAATGCGGATTAGTGAAGGATTTAGTGGCTACTGTAGTCAAGAGTGCTTGTACCGCCCGAAAAACTCCTACATCACTTAACGAACAGTCGTTAACAGCTCTATGTAGTAACTGATGATGAAAACAAGGGACCGTAAGGTTTAACTAAGCCACATAACGCCATCGCGAAGAAAAAATTACCACCAACGCCGTCACCACTTCAGTCTTCTATGAGCGGTTCGTAAAATATAGCGTCCGTATAATATGGAACGTAAAATAAAAAAACTCCAATCTTCCCACAGTGATCTATACTGACCTATGCTGGTTTTGCCGACACCGGGCGGCCCATGGAAGCACAGTATCTTCCCCTGAGTGGATCCCTTTAACTGCGACACGGCTATGAACTCCAGGATGCGTTTCTTGATATCCTCCATGCCGTAGTGGTCTTCGTCCAGGATCACCTGAGCATCCTCCAGCTTTAGGTTCTCCTCTGACGTCACGCCCCACGGCAGAGACGTCAGCCAGTCCAGGTAGCAACGGGTCACACTGAATAGAAAAGAGGAATTTAATCTGAATTCTTGATATTCAAGGATACTCCTGACGTACCGACTATAATATTCACCCCCTCTTTTTCTTTATACATTTCTCTGTCGTTATCTGCATCCCACTATCATACTCTATCTCACTCCTCGAAAATCAGTTAAACATTTAAGTATTGTGTAAATACATTGTATTACACTATCGCTTCTACTACCTTTCTTTTTCTGATTATTTCTCCGGCTTCTCCCTCCTTGTACCACTGTCTATCTCTTTCCATCGTTCTCCACTCACTTGAACTCGGAGCTGTGGCTCTCGAGGAAGTTGAGCTTGTTGAGCTCCTCGTCGATGACGGTCTGCACCGCCGGCGGCACCTGCTTGTCCGCGAGCCGTTCCCGGAACTTGTCGCCTATCGCGTCCTTGTCGTCCTTCTCCAAGCCCAGCTCTTTCTTTATCACCTGCCGATACATAGGAAATGCAGCATATCTCCTCATCGTTAAGAGGAAATATTAGCCCTTATATTTTCCTTATGCCCTTCTCTCCTCATTCAACAATTACCAGAGCAATTTTACTACAAAAACAAAGTTATAGTTCCCATGCAGATTCACCACGTCACTACCAGCAACGCATCGGTGATACACCCGGTGACCGGTGACCATATTACATTGTTGACCAGCTATTAACATAAACAGTATCATATTTTACCTTTAACTGCTCATGCAGTATATACTTCCGATGTTGTTGTTTGACCTTCTCCTCGACTTCCTTGCCAATCTTTTGTTGTAATTTTGACAATTCATACTCCTTCTTCAAGAGAGATAGAGACAACATGAGCCTCTTTGGTATCTGTAAAGAGGCAGGAAAGTCGTATAAACTATTTTACAGGAGACTAAGTTTTGAGGTTTGAAAGAATTATAGTTCTTCGTTATTCCAGCAGCAACAGACATTCCCCACCGCTCAATTGTTTCTACTATGAAATATTCAGTACACATATATGGTTACTAACGTTTTTAACACGCATGAAAACAACATTGTTACGCGACAACAGTTACGCCGCGTAAATTGATAAAATTACATCACCCTTTGTTTGCCTTACAAAACCAGTATTTTTTACTTAACAATACAACGAATCAATTAATATCAGAAAATGTTACACACCCCTAACGTACACGTTGGTTAAATTCATAAGCCGAATCACCAACACGACGCCAGATGGTCTAAAGGTAAAATTTATTATTTCTTTATTAATAAAGCGCGTGAGAGATTTTCGTAGGACATACTATACGCTTCGTTACATTGAAGTAAAGACCTTACGCACAAACGTATTTCGAAATCAAGTTCACTCGGCTAAATGTTTTTTTAAACATAATTCTTCGGTGCAATATTATAGCGATGCAATGAATATATGAACGGACATCGTTAGGAAATAATCTGATAGAGCAAGTCGAAAAAAATTTAATCGCATCAAATTCTCATATCCCGATTACAAAAAAAATTAAAACTCACATCCATCTCCTCTAAGATGGCTTGCAGTTCGGCGGGCTCTGCGCCGGTGAGCGCGGCGCCCAGGTCGCTCAGGTACACTGGGTTATCCACAACGCGTTGACCTTGGGCCAACATGTGATGTAGCGACTCCCTGTATACAAAGACAAAGGTTTATATATCAGTTGCATTCATCACTGTCGGAAACATGGGCCAGATTCAATACTTAAAATCAAGTAGAAGAAAAAAATTTGAAGACACATTGCACACATTCAAATCAAAATTATCATGACGCCTTTCACAATTTTATTCCTGCAGTATACGAGTATTTTAGTTATTTATATATAATTAATCATAGATATGAATAATTTTTTTCTTATATGTTAATGCTTAAATTAAGTTAGTAAAAGTGCATGTACTGTTTATTGGAATACACCCACATTATAACCGGTAGAAACACTAATTCAAGGAAGCCCTTGACAATAAAATTGTCCAAACAAAACTAATGTGTGAATGCAAGGTTGGACACCAGAATTAATTACACCAAAGAGAATAATAATATAAATAACTTGCCTATACAAGGGATTCATATTGATGATATCCCTTATAGTTTTAATGACTTCCTGGGTCAGAGCTTTGACTTCCTCATTCTGCTGGAACTTCTCATGCATCATGTTCTCCACCTTCACCATCATGACCTGTTCCGGCGGTGGCCTCTCTTTATCCGGCTGTGCTTCGGGTTCGGGCTTCTTCCTAGTGTTCCTGTGCTTCCGTCGTCGGCGCTCTGCATCTGACTCTTCGCGAGTAACATTAAATTCAATGTTAAATACAGGAAACTTCAGCTTCATTTCTGAAATGATCAACGATCACCGTTATCATTTCAGAAGTGAATGGAATATATTATGAAATAATACGGTTTTCGTATTTTTATGTATTAATTAAACAAACGAGCTGACAGGATGTTTAGATGTCCCTTGATCGCATCACTACCCATGGGCCTTTATGATACTTTTAAATTTTATTTATTTCATACACAATAAAATTGCAGGAAACAAAATATGTAAGAAAAGTTTGCATAAGGGCACTAGTTATTCCTAATCAGAAATTTCTTCCAGTAGGTCCAATACAGAAGTCCCTGTAGCCCGGGACCAGAATAGGGCTACGGTATCCCCTGCCTGTCGTAAGAGGCGACTAAAAGGGGGCTTCCAGGGTCTTGGGGTGCTAGGGTGGGAACCCAGAGTTTATAGTGTATGAACTAAAAATTTGATAAGAATGTTTAAATTTACAGTTTGTGATGAAGAGAAAGAAAAAGAGAGAGGGAATTTTCTTTACTTCTGATGTACACTATAATTATTTAAACATATTCAAAAGAAGATAAAGTAACTAATAGAAAAGTAACATAAAATAAAAGCTTTAACATAAAATAAAAAATGTGAGATGCTTTCAACACCTGATATCCAGAACCTCACATTTTTTTTATGTTAAACCTAACTTTTTTGTTAGTTACTTTATCTTATTTTGAATATGTTATATTGGTTTTAGAATGGTAGATGTGGCTAGCCAGGGAGGCAGACCTTTAACACTATACACAAAAACTGTCAAAATTTCACCAGGTGGGACAGAACCCAGGGATCCCAACAAGAGGGACATAGGTTATATTAGCAAATATAAATTAAATATCTCACCAGCTGGTCCTGTCTCTATCTCATCCTCAATAAACTGTCCAGTTATCTTGATCCTCCGATGTGCCATCACCACTAAACGTAACTTGTAGTCCATGTCTTGCATCTCATGGATCTGGGCAAATACTCCTACTTGGTGCAGATCGTCCAAACTGGACACAACATCGGATTTTTCATCTTCCTTTTTCCTAAGAAAAATGCCAACATATGGCTGGTTGAGCTTCACCTTTCGCCTTATCAAATCTATGAGTGTAGGGTTGGAAATCTGAAAATTTCATATAATTGACTCAGCCGAATAGAATAACATTTAAAATAAAATAAAAACTTGTATACTAATTAAAAATCATAATCACTTAACATTTAATAGAGAAATAATATTCATAAAAATATTTTTATACACAAAAGAACTACAAAATTTATTACTACAAACAAACACGGAACAAATGGACAAAATAGACATTTATGTGCGCAGCATCAACAAAAATTATCTTTATTGTACATCAAAATCAAAATATAGGAACATTGAGAAACAATGTTTTAAGTACATCAGGTGGTCTTATCACTTAATTAGCTATTTCTACCAAACAACTTATTAAGGTGACAATACAGTAGATGGAGTAAGGAGACAGAGTGGGGGTGCATGATTATGGAAAATAGTTATGTTTGTTACAACTAACAGCTTCATCCCAACATTTATCCAAATGTATTACATAAGCTTAGCCATGTATTAGATAAGAATGACAATATACAAAGTTATTTCCAAACAATATAGAACTAAAAACAATAAATATTCTTCTGATCACAAATAGAATGTTCATAGGCAACAGTGCTCCTTAACCAACAAACGACCTGTCAGCTTAAAACCACAATTACATACATATTTTCATTAATTCAAACCACTATGGTTACCCTGCTGTTACAGGTATGTTAAATAATATGACAATGATATATAATAAGTAAATGTGTACATATTTAAAACATTGTGTAAATAGTATTTTATTTGTGGGGAAAATAACTTACACAAATACTAAAGACTTTTAGCCACAAGAAATTCACAGCTTCATATAAATTTAAGTTTTTGAATTTAACAATGTTACTAACTGGTATACTTTTCAATTTACAAACAGGTATAAAACTCTTTCGTCACATGGATTATGCTTAACTACTTCTTGAACCCAACAGCGAGTGTCTACGTAGTCGTGTTTCTGAATGTTAATAATATTGGATTATAATAAACATTACCTACACTAATAATTAAGGATGTAACGTAATCATTACCTCGATTAGCTTGATAAATCTAGGGAAGACTGGGTTTCTGTTGATAGCTATGACGGGTACTTGCGGCCAGACCTCGGGCACGGCAACCGTAGCTGGCAATTGACTGGTGAACAGAGGAGTTTCATCCTTAACCTCTGGATCCTCTTCCGGCGGGTCACTCTTATTAGCAGTGGAATATGAACGAAAATTCACATCTCTTGACGAATGGACTAAACTATTGTTAGAAGCACATACACGACCACATCGAGATAAATAATCATAATTAGAAGCAATACGCCGAGCAACTGGTTTCTGGTGTGATGCAATTCTTGTTACACTACGAGCTATTCGACTAGTTGATGATTTCAATTTCGGATTGTATAACACCACATTTCGCACCAAAAAGTTTGCTATGTGCATTTTTCGTTTTATTGGTAACCAGACTAAATTAATTCATACAATATCATTTGAAAATAAAGATAAAGATAACGCATATAGCTTGGTCTTTAAAGGTTATCTTTCGAGATTATTCAAACTTCGACCAACACTAACCACTAACCAAAACTGAGTATCGACCAACTACTTTCAGTTTATTTATGACACTGACATTCTGAACTGTCAATTACTGTCAGAAAGAAAAAAATATTTCGTTCTTCTAATCTAAGTTCCGTCCTAACTACAGAATAGGTGTGTACAATGTAACGACCCTATATTTGCACATTGATTGTATTAAAGCAACCCCTATTTTTGTTACCATACCATAAATAATAACAGTGTCGTTTATCTTTCTTATACCTTTATTTATTATCGCCATAAAATATTTTCATCATATTTTGAGTCCTATATACTATATAAATCTCATCGACACGCACTCCCGCATATAACCACAAACTATAATATTTGTTACTAGTCTGTGATGAATCCATATGCAATATCTATAATATCTGATATATACCTTACTTTCCTGAATACTTTTTTGCTCGAATCCCCAAATTTATACCATAAAGCTAATAAACTAGCGCAATTCACAGTTATTTATTTGTTGACAGAATTGTCGGTCTAAATAGGTACGATAAGATAAAACAAGTGTTTTGTGCGAACATGCAACATTTCTAATACAAAAAACTAGTTTAAATCTTTTACACATGAGAAAGAATTTCTCACAAGGGGCAATCATTCAGGTAGGAATTAATGTAATTTTATCCGAATATATTATAACCTAAAAGAAATTAAATCTTAACTTTATGTGGCATAGTCCAGATGTAGTCATCACAAGAAAAGCTAATTGAAAATGTGAGCGTGGAAAAGTTTACAGTAGGTATAGCTTAATTTAGTGTACACATGGTCGCTCGTACAATGTAATATGTTTTGCTTGCACGTAAAAAAGTCATGCTTTATCTTTACTGATTTATTTAATAAAATAAAACCATTTTTACGTATATAATATTTTACAGGCGATAAAAATAATGAAATCCAGCGATATGGATTGTCCACGAGTAATCGAAGAATACAAATCAATAGTGGAAGGGCGAGCGGTATTACGTATTACCTCGGAAAAAGTATTTTATAATCCTGTACAAGAGTTCAATCGGGACCTTAGTATTGTTGCCCTTTCTGTATTTGTTCGAGATTTTAAGAAACAGAAGCTTATGGAAGCACAAGAGAAGAATTGTAATGAGAGTGAAAATGAGCTTGGTGGTGAAAAAAAAATTGTATGTTTTTTTATTTAATTTCTGAAGACATCTTCACTACTCCTACCTAGAACTGTCTTATCTCAGAAAGTGAGCATGTTAAACATTAGCTTTCTTCATAACATGTGTGGTGGATTGTTAAGTGTACCATCTAATGTACTACAGTAGACTTAATCTCTCATTATTGAAGTTGACTTAAGCCCAGCAGTGGATTGATTTTAGTTTGTATTGCAATGTGTATATTTATTTGGTCATACCTCTTGTATTTTTTAAATATAAATTTGATTCAAATGATCACTAAAAGCATGCAAGTAGTGGTGGTCTCATAGTTTGAACGTTGGTATCTCCTGTGGGAAACACATGTTGTTATCCTGCATGCATCTCTGTTTTTTTTTTTATTATGTGCATGTTACAAATGAAATATCTTTTGATTTGGTGACGAAAAACCAGCATACATGTAGTTCTCCATAAAGTTTTCAAAGTTGTGTGAAATCTACCAACCTGCACATGTCTTGGCCAGTTTGGCGGATTATGGCTTTAACCCCTCATTGCTGAACGATCCAAGCCCAGCAGTGGGACAGTTATGGGTTGTAATGATGATGATTGATGAAAAGTTGATTGAATTCAATTTTATATGTGATCAGTTACAGTTGAAATAATGTGTGGTGAATTAAACCTTGATTATTACAATTTTTCTTTACTAATAGAAATAATTTCTGAAATTCAAAAGTTAAATTTTTTGTTTTTAAAATTTCATGTGGAAAAGATAACAACACATTTAAGGATTAAATTAAAAACTTTTTATAGTACTTTCAAAATTTTAGTATTTCTATTAAAAGCATGTTTTATAGCAAACAGCAATAAATGCTATTATTGCTCATTTTCTGCACATCATAAACAGCTATCTGACTTTTTTAACCAAGTGTCTGTAATGCTTTTGGTGTTACTGTGGCCACATACCATCAGGGTACTTATCTACAATTCTCAACTATAGATTTAAAAAAATGCCACATGTGAAAATTTGTAATTGAAATTTTTATGTTTTATTTTTTTATTTTCCATTATATTCAAATTCAAAATCATTTAATCATATAGGTATTTAGTAAATACACTTATGAACGTCATTTTTTGCTTCTACCACCCTTTCGAAAAGGTGCTGGTTTCGACACTAATTTTGTCCAGGCATCCTTGTCATTCATTCATCATATGTGACTAAAATTGACAGATAACTTGGAAAACAAAACAGCTTCCAATTTCTGTACCAATATTATATTCCTATGTATCCTGTAATAGTTAACACTAAAACATGATTGATAATTATATCTATGAGTTACTCAAAATTTAGGTAATCACTGACAGGAATATAAGTAATTATAATTTAGTGAACTTGTTAGGAACTGATATTGTGCATTTTATTATTATACCAATCATCAGTTCATGTGTCTTGTGTACTCAAACACAAATGTCTAGCCTCTTTTAATTGTGTTGATCTAGAGCACTCATCATCCATAATTAGCCACCAAATTGTATATTGACTAAATTTTGTAAATGAAAATTATGGCATCAATCTGCTAGGAGTGTACTGCAGGGTTTGGTTTTCTTCTGTAGCTATGGAAGCCAATCATTTTATTATAAACCTTAATTATAATTATGTTTAGTCCTCAGTTACACCACATTGCTTTAGTATTGATTAATGCTAGTTGCATTAATCATTATTAGGAATGCAGATTTCAATACTCAGAGTATTTCTGATATCCATTTCTTAAAATAAACTGGTTTATCTTAGTATATATTTCACTTTTACTTATACAATACCACATACACTTATATTTATATGTGACAGAACATACCATCAATAACACATGTTTTTAATAATTTACAGTAATAATGTCAAGTTTTCCTCTGCTTAGATACTAGGCGCAGTTGACTGATTAATTTTGTTACTACCCCAAATAATTTTATTTAATGTAGAAGAAAATGTGTGAATCTGGACTATTAAATGAGGTTAGGAGGTATATGTACCTAATTACATCATAACACATTGGTAGGATTCTAGAATCTTCAAATCCATATTCATTTCATCGACACATTGATTATATTGTTCACGTAGTATACTCATATCACAATAAATATCTTTAAGTTGCACTTTTAATTCTAACTTTTGTATTTATATTTTCAAAAGGAAATAAAAATTCTGGAGGCTCTATCCGCGACTGGACTAAGAAGTATCCGATATGCAAAGGAAATAGTGGACATTACAAAAGTCATTGCAAATGACATATCGGACAAAGCTGTTAATACTATTAAGGACAACATTGCTTTTAACAGTGTGGACCATATTGTTGAAACAAGTCATGAGGATGCTTGGTAAGGATGTATTTCTATATTATTGTGAACCTTCAGGTATAAGTACTAGGTAATATGGTGAAAAATTAGTATTTATAACAATAATAACGCAGTGGTGTTGCACAGACATCTATTTTCCCAAGACATATGCATATTAGAAATTATTTAGAACTTGCTTCAGTAAAAAAATATAAAAACAACTGTAAATCCTGGGTATTCTCAGAGGTGTGTAAATTCTGCCAATATGCAGTGAGTTGGAATGAAAGACTAAGCCTTTAGCTATTTTGTGAGAGTGAATCTGAGCCCAGTGGTAAAATACTTGTAAATGGTGATGGTGATCATCCATCCATCCATCCATCCATCCATCCATCCATCAGTCTTTGGAGGTCCACTGCTGGACATAGGCCTCCCTTTTGATGGTGATCAGCACTATCAAAATAATAATTTTTGAATCATGTTTCTATTTGAACTTAAAAGATTTTGAATTATTGTTAAATACCCATTAAATGTGTGGTATTCTACCTATCTGTAGTTTTATTAACTGTCTTGTATAAATTTTACAATCAATGATATTTAATGTTATACTTTAAGATTAAAATGATTGTCGTTCACACAGACGTCGTTGAGTTAAGACTTAATAAACTCTATTAAATTCCAGTTTGTTGATGTACAAACATAAAAGTCGGTCAAAAAATTTTGCGGCCGTCGACCTGGACCCGTACGGTGCCCCGACGATATTTCTCGACTCGGCGGTGCAGAGCGTGGCGCACGGCGGCTTGCTGCTGGTGACCGCCACGGACATGGCCGTGCTGGCGGGCAACTCGCCCCAAACCTGCTACTCCAAATACGGAGCCATCAGTCTTAGAACCAAGTGCTGTCATGAAATGGTTTGTACATATTATGCTTGCAGTGGTCATCCCATAAAATTAATATACTAGCGTAATAGAGGAACACAGTGTGCGAGTGAGATTTCGAGCTTTACGGAAAAACCAACTTGTGAGAAAGAGACGCAAGAGAATTGGCCCTAGGACTGTTTTCAAACTATTTACACTCCATTAGTCTCCTGTCAAAAAATTTCTCTTTGTTATTTTATGTTATAACATTGACACAAAGACGATCGGACGACAACTACCTTTATTAAGTTAAATATACAATTATTAATATAAAACTACCCACAACACCTTCCCCTTAAATTAGTTGTAATAACAA
>PDGT01000054.1:1504437-1554870 GCA_003671415.1 Megathymus violae
ATATACTGTTTTTGTTTTATTTTTACACTGAGATATTTCGTTAATTTACCTCTGTCACCATGTTATAACATTGACACAAAGACGATCGGACGACAACTACCTTTATTAAGTTAAATATACAATTATTAATATAAAACTACCCACAACATTTTATTAATTTCTTTTCAATCTTATTGTATTTTACCGGACAAACAAAAGTAAAAAAGATGATGTCGAGTTCTCAGTCTCATAAGAGTACATAGTTGCTTATAACAATAACCCATAACAAAAGACATTCCACAGGTAAGTACCGATATTACAATACCAATTTCACGATGCTTATTTCCATAGAAGTTGATCTTAAAATTATATGAATTAAGATTAATAACATAACTATGTACCTATAAGATAAAAAGATATTGTGTACCTGAAAATGATACCGTTTCATATAGGGCTTGCACAAAATCTATCGATAAGTGGATAATTTTTAAATAGGTATAAATACTTATTTTTTGTTTCACCTAGATTTGTTCATATTTTGCCTTTTTAGTTTCCGTTACAGCTTCTGAACACATTGGACAGATAATAAATTAGACTGTTATAAAGGTGCATCTTTGGCTTTTCAATAGTATAAGCTCCTTAGTATGATAAAATTTGCCGAATGTTATATTTGTTATTATTATTGTAATATGACTGTTGCGGACGGCGGAACATAATAGATTTAAGAAATGTTTATACTGTTTAAATTATTGCGTAATATTTCATGTCAGGACAGGAAATAAATAAAGACACGTGTAAAAAGGGGTAGAAAGGGACAGGGCTATATGGGTAAATAAGACAGCGCTATACACACGAGTCAAACCTATGTGTTGGAAAGGGATAGGTGCAACCTTGAGGCGAAGGACTCAAGGGAACATAAAATTAATTTGATTGGTCGACATTAGATTATAGCTCGTTATACTAGCCACTAAGTTAGCCGTAAGAATTTATGTATAACCCCGATAATTTATTTGAAAATTTGTGTTCCATCTGAAAATAAATGAGTTAAGCTACCTTAGCAAGAAACCTTTTATTTGGGAACACGGTCCACTTGCTCTGCTATAGAGTTTTCGGTCTTACAAACCGGATGCTACAATGGCAATATCCAGCGAGTATGATATCATATTTATTGACTAGTTTTACTACTTCAAGGTTTCCTGTAAATGCAGTTCAAAAAGAAAAATTGATTCGAATGTTGAATCAGATAGGTAGGGTTCCTCATAAAGTCTATTGTAGACATTTTAAGGGTAACTATTTCGTTCTACGAAATCACTGACATGTTTTTAATGAAGACTCTATACCTACAAAATTTGTTGGTTAGTCATTTCTGAGGTAATAAGTTATATCGATTTACATCAAATAATTAATTAACACCAATAAATATTATTATTTATTATTATTTTCTTTAGTACCTTTTATCACGTTTTGTTTCATTTCAATCAGTTTACGGATAAAAAAGATTAGACGAAGCGAAGTAAAGAGAAGTTACTAGAATTAGCATGGTATTATTTAATTTAACATGTAATAAATAATCAAGAGAAGAAATTAAATAATCGAATATCTAAAATATAGCAAAAAACCTGTGATGGAATAGTCGACATTTATGTCGACAGTGCATGGTTGTGAATTCGACATCACCAAAAGTCACTCGACAGTTGTCATTTTCACACACATGCACATTTATGTTTCGGTGACGCGTGATGAGATGCGTGTTTGTCTGTTACGTCAGTATATTATGTTTATAATATCATCCCGACTAGTTTTCGGAGGCCGACACAATCGCCTCGCGATGCTTCGATTTTGCACCCTGTTAGCAGACTATGTTATGTATATAATTATTATCAAGTAATTTTTAAGACAGTTTATGACACCACAGCATTTGTCAAATTCACAGACGATGACAGGTTTCAATAACAGAAAACTTACTACAGTGGCTCTAGTGGACTTTTTGAAAACCGTAAATATACAGTTTTCACTATATCGTCGTATGTGTCAGCAATCTCTTTCACTATGAATATGTACAGATCTACCCATAATTTAGCTATCAGTTTTAAAGTCTAAAACTTAAAACGGGTGAATTACTAGAAGTTTAGTGTTAATACTATACATTCACTACATGTCACTGTGTGGAAAAAAATCCTTATATTATGATGAGTAAGTAAGTCGCTTCTGTTCCGCAGGCACTGAGGATATTGCTGCAGTGTATCGAGTCGCACGCGAACAAATACAACCGCTACATAGTGCCCATGCTGAGCGTGTCCGCCGACTTCTACATACGCGTGTTTGTCAAGGTGTACGTCGGAGCTAAAGAGTGCAAGTTCACAACAAGGTTTTCGATATCACCATTTTTTTTTAAATGAATGCTCAGACATACGTTCTTTTCGTCAACCAGCGTGAGAAGGGTCCGACATCTCAAATCAGTGTCAACAGATTGATGCATTACACACATAACATCAGATGGGTTTGTCCCAAAGATATTTAAGGCTACTCAACTTGACGTCGCAAGGTAAGCTGCCGGTTTTCCAGGGTCGGCAAAATTACCACAAAGCCCAATAATGTCACTCTCAACCGCGGTGTTTATTCTCGAGGGTATTGGCGGGAGAGAAGACCAGAACGTCCATATCTGTATCTATTCTAGAATTGGAATAAAACAAGAAATAATATCTGTAGCACCGTTGCGTTAAAGAATTTTAAGGGAAAGCTCGATCTTTCAGGCTTCGATTTTTATAGGCTGATACTATTTTTCTCAATGAAATGTAACGATTTTTGTCAATGTCTCTAAGCGGTCCTGGTGTTTCCGTGTTCCCTGTACATTATCACGTCATAAATCAAACGACAGATCGATGAGAAAAATTTATAAATTACATGCACTGTAATTTCGATACCTAACTACTAACAACAGAGTCTTCCTACGCCACTGCCCTCTTGGCTGTGTAGCGGGGATCTGCGGGTCTCAAGAATCGAGCTTTTTACCTAGGCGTGAACTCGGCAGAACTAGAGTCTCCCGGTGGAAGTGGGGGGGCTGTTTAGCGGGGGGACTTCGGTACCTAGTTGTGTTTTTATAGACTTATTACATGTTATTTATAGAGTTGTACTGTACGTCAGTCTCCGCACGGTTTTCATATTTTGCACGCACCACGCATTGTCAAACTATTGCTTGTATGAAATTATTATAACCTAGCTACGGTAAAGGAAAACGTCGCGAGAAAACGTACATGCTTGAGTCCATAATGTTTCTCAAGTGTGTGGCGGTTCTACCAATCCGCGCTTGACCAGCATGCAATGGCCGTTATCTCTCACAATGTGACAGGAAACTCAAGCCCAGCAGTGGGACAGTTACAGCTGGGAATTATAGACCCAGCGGCAATGAAAGATGAAACCTTGTATTTTTTCCATTTTACCAGCAAATTGTCAATGGTTTATCGCTGCGTGGGATGCGACTCAATAACATTGCAACCATTGGGCGGGGTCACCCCACAGCCGTTGCCAAATAACCCCAGTCACGTGAAGCTGTTCCTACCGTCGGCGCCGCCTGTCGGGGAGTTCTGTGACAATTGTAATCAAAAGCATCAAGTGAGTACCATAAGGAACCCAATTTTATATGTTAATAACCAAGAAGCGGACAACCATGTAGCCCAGTAAGCGGTGACCCTGCCTGCCGCGCGAGGGGTCGTAAGACACGTTTATTTGATAGATAAATGGTTAGGGGTGTTTTGTCATATTTGTGTCACGCCACCCACGACACAGGGACTCCTAGAGTGGGGTCGTGTGTAAACGTTTTTAAACTAGCTGAAGGGCCAACTGATGTTACGGTCGTAGCTGACCATGTGCATCCCTTGCACAAAAGGCGTCGCCGTAGAGTTGCAGGCCAAGAAAGAAACAGAGGACCCACATTATTTTTTACTATTAGTACTTCAACAAAAACTCCGTTTGGAGAGATCGACTTTCTGACCACTAAACAATGACGGATTGCGCCGTGCGCGCAGGCATTAACACCAGAATTAGGTCATACAGAGCCCAGAGAATTGCAACAGAAAAGACCCTGTGTCATTACCTCGTATGTTCGGCAGGAGAGGTAGCCTTAGGGTCGGTGAAGTCCCACACACCCTCAAAGTAGTGGAGTATGCTTTCTCTCTGTTCCATCGTACCTCATTACTGGCTATCGTGATGCTAGTGTTAAGACTCTCTAAATAATTTGTTTCCACTTTTAGCAATCAGCGGATTCTTTCACAGCAGTCTTTAAGGATTTTGTCCTCGAGGTCTGTTGCCCTCAATTTTGTCTGTCACCATCGGTGTCTCCATATTATCATGCGGTCTTTTAGCAATATGTCCGAAGCGTTCGAGAGTCGATGCAGAGAAACGTTGGCAGGCCTGGGAAACAATCGAGCAATAGCTCATAAAGAATAGAGGCATTGGTAAATTATATCTCAACAGCTGATCGGTGGTACTCTATTCGGTGAAGGAAAACGTCGTGAGGAAACATGCATACCTGAGAGTTCTCTGCCAACTCGCACTTGGCCAGCGGGCCGGAGACCGAGACCGCCTGAACCCCTTTTACAGGAAGAGGAGATACCAGTCCAATTGTAGGACAGCTAATGTGTTGTAACGATGATCTCAAATTCAAATTCAGAATTATTTAATCATGTAGTTATACTGTAAATACACCTATGCACGTCATTTTTTGCTTCTATTATCGTTTCAAAAAGGTGCTTTAACACTAAGAAGAAGAAACGGCGAAAGGAACTCCTAAGCAAGTCTCTTAAACAACAAATGGTAATTACAAAAGTTTAAACCTGCGCGGAACTGGTTTCGACACTTGTTTCCAGGCGTCTTCGTCGTTAATATATTCACCCACACTATAATATATTTCACGTGTAAGTTGTATTTGAACGCGACGCGACGCGGGGTCGTCGTCTCGACGGCTGGAGACATTCAAGTGACTGAATCCGCGGCAGATGGGCGGCCCCATCTGGTCGGGGGCGTTGCACGACAAGTCGTTCGTGGCGCGCGCCCTGAGCCTCGTGCAGAAGTCCCCCGAGCAGTTCGCCACGGCGCGCCGGCTGGAGGGCGTGCTGTCCGTCATCGGGGAGGAGCTCGACGACGCGCCGCTGTACTGCGCGCTCGACCGGCTCTGCGCCACGGTGCACTGCGAGATGATGCCCATGCTGCTGTTCAGGTGACTCGTTTGACACATCCCGCGGACATTTATATTTTTGAATTGTGAATATTGTTTTTTTTTTTTTGTATATTTTTTCTTATTTATGCTAAACTATAAGGTAGACGGGCAATAAATATATTTGACACGGATATATCTTGTGCTACTCTCATACTTTTTTACTTGTAAAGGACTTTTTTTTTATAAAATATGTAATTGAAAAAAAAAACATAAAATTTATAGATGGGTTATAAATATAATATATGTAACATAAAGGAACTTGCACTGATCTAATCTGTGAAAAAGAAATTTTGAAATACGTAAATTGACTATAGTTCTATGATTTTTGTTAAATTGAACTGTTAATTTACATGGTACAATGTAAGGTAACATTTTTAGATAAAATGCCGTTAAACTTTTTCACAGATGGGTAGTAAACTATCCACATTATTTTTTAACTTCTAACGTGTTTATATACTTTCACATACTGATAAAAAAATTGCAATCATATGGCGCTGCTACAAAATTCAGAGCATAAAAGTCTTATTGAAAAGGCCATTAAGGTACCAAACTCAGTTCATTTCAGTTTCAGTTCGGGAACGTGATGTCCTTGAGCAGCTTTCGGTACCCTGCATCGCGGTGCGATCGTTGTCGCCTTTTTTTACTAGAAAGCGGCTCCCTGACAGTATGTCAGAAATATTTAATAACACCGGCGTCACAATCGCGTTGCCAAATATTTTTAAGGAAGTGTGAACGCTCCTATTAACTGCCACTAAAATACTGTAGTTTACGTAAGCAATGTCGCATTTTAAGGTTGATTTTTTTCAGCTTTTTCTTAACAGAAAAAAATACGAAGCAAAATTCATGTTTACTCAAACGTCATCTGTCAATGAATGTCAACTTTGGAGATGTATTAGTATGAAACATGTTGCCCCCAGATCCGCGCTGCTGAACGCCGGATACGAAGTGTCGTATTCTCACGCGAACAGGCTCTCGGTAAAAACCGACGCACCGAAGAGATTCGTCTGGGACATCATACGCACCTGGGTCAAAGAACAACCTGTCAAGGCTGCCAAGTGAGCGCTTTTTAGTATCTCGTGTTTTACCACAGGTTAATAACTAATCTAGATACAGTTATTACAGTTAACCTACACTTCATACCATAGATTAAAAAAAAAATTGCCATGAATGCAAATACACAAAAGAAAACTGCTAGCCTAACTTTAAATTTGAAAATATTTCTTCCACGCTTGAACCCAAACAAATCTTCCTAGCTCATTGTGCTCTGGAAAGCTAGAACTCATATTCTGGCACACTTGATTTTAACAGTAAAGTAAATTATGTTCCGTTTGGCCATATTAGGTCATAAGAGGGTTACGGTTGCTACGAACCGCAATTGGCACTGTAATATTTTTAGTGAATATAATTTACAATTTATTATATTAGATTACATTTTAATTGATAAAAAATCCACCAAAATATTAACCAAACGTTCGGCCGTAACGTTGTTGCCTCACACTGCTTCGGATGAACAAAATTCTGTCAACGCACGCGTTCATGAGCCTAACGCAAATGGACCACGACTCCAATATTGCAATCGAGACCCGTCAGACAACAATGTCGGTGTCCCATGTCCGCAGGCTGGAAGCCAACCCCGTGGCGAAGCACATCCTGGCGCAGCCGGTCAAGAACGAGGTGGATCTGACGGCGCGCGACGATGCCAACCCCGACAGCAGGAGGGACAGACAGACCCGATTCCAATTCAACCCCGCTCCGTACTGGGGTCCCGGTTGCCGGTCTACTATCAAGTAATTTCTTGATGTCTTATTTTGTACAGTCTTCATATTTAAACCTCTCGGACGGAACCCGATCGTGGCCAAATTCTGGTGTGGTCGATGGACGGATTGAGATTTATTGTAACGTAATGAAATGAAATCTTACTTGAAGTAGTGATTATTCCAAGCATTTATGGACAGTCAATACAGCGTGTATCGATCGCTTCAACGAATGCCCACTGTGAGCGGACAAGTCACTTACCATCAGGTGGCTGGTCGGCTCGCGTGTCGGCTATTAAAATAAAAAAATATATCAAGCATTACTTCGAGGACTCGAACATTTTTGCGTCAAATAAAAATATGTATGTTCTCATGTGAAGCTAGTATAATGTTTTTTACGATATGGAGTAACTAAAATATTGTTACGTATCAGGATCCGTAGGTTCGTAAAAATCCCACAATAGTTCCGCAGAGACTTTATTTTACTTCACACACACTTCACAATCACAGTTACACTCGGAGATCGTAGATATTCGCTTCGTAGGGAGAGAACTCTTCGCTTCGTATCCGGAGACCGAATGCCTTGTGGCCGACCCTGCCCGCTATTTATATCGATTTCCGGGCTTCCAGATCCTTCCACGCCCTTTGTTGAAGTAAACAACAACAACAGGAATTCCCGGAAATCGACATAACAATAGCGGGTCAGGTAAACAAACCCATTTCGGCCCTATTCTATGCTAATCTTTTGCCTTTGCCCTTTTGCCTGAGGCATACGGGCCAGATTGGCCTGGAGTTACCCAGGTAGTTTTTATTACTACCTGGGTTTCTCTTTTGTTGCCTCTATTGTTTGCCACTATTGTTTGCCTCACCACTTTTCTAAAAACTTCGTAAGCCTGCCGACTTCGAGAAGCTTCGTAACAATATTAAATATTTAACCTTTTATTTTGCTCACAGTAGCGTTTGTTCAGTTCGTAGCTGCGGAGCATTTACACAAATATAAATGAATTATTCAATATTTGAAATCTCCTTTCTTTTATAGTACTGAAGAGAACATGAATTTAAAATCGAAAAGAAATCAAAACAAAAGGAAATCAAGGTGGAACGACCATAACAAGAGACCACTGTCTCCGTCGGCGGGTGAAGAGGCCGGTAAGAAAAAAACGAGCCAGCAGCGATTGATTATCGACACTACGACTTCGGAGGCTGGCTCCGATGCTGGCACTGATCCTACCCGTGTTGGCGCCATCGGAACTGATCCCGGTGTCGGCATTAGTCAGGGTGACATCGATATGTCCTCTGCTGAACAAAAAGTTGACAACGGCAGTACACCGGATGCCCATGCGATTACATCTGAAATACCTACAGATCCTAAACAGTAAATGTTCATGACGATTTAAAGAATACGAAGACTTCGTAACGTGCGTAAAATGGAAGTTGCGTGTCAAATCAATTGACGCAGTTTTATATAATAATTGTAACGATACTATAGTCGTTTCTGACCGATTTTTTTTATTATAGAACTGGCGTGTTTGTTAAGGAGTGTAGAATATTTTTTCGATGTAAATCAGAATCATCAATAAATTATTTATGATGATGTGTTTGATTTCCTCAATCTCCACTTTTATAATACACTGGATAAACGTTAGTGTAAAAGTTTTATGGAAATGTTGTTATCATGAAAAATGGTCGTGGGAGTTGTAGCTCATGTTACATAGTGGACTGGCCAAAGCGAATAAACCAAAGATCCAAAAAAATTATTTACGTGAGGTAATAAATTGCTTATGCTGCAGGTGGCTTAGCGAATAAGTATAAAGTATTTCCGTTCATCATTTATGGTTCGGTTGCAGTGCCGGTGAGCCCATTATTAAACGGTTTCTTCGCTACCTTTCTGACCGGATTACTAACTTTTCTAATATACAAATAAATGTACATGCACGGTGATAATCTCTTATCAGATGTCACTTGTATGCTCGTGGATAGAAAGTCAAAAATGGATTGAATGAAAAATTAAGGAATGGTGCTAACTCGCGTTGCTGATGCGAGTTTAATTAATCTTAATGAAGATCTCCTAAATAAACTGGATCGTCTTTTAATAACTGTGTCCAATTCAATTTCTGTCTTCGGAAATACGGTTATGTTTCATTACATCGTTTGCAGTCTAATCTAATGTACTCTGTGAGTCTAATGGCTTTCAATTAGACTCGAAGACAAACCCAGGATACATTCTAC
Organism: Megathymus violae; assembly: GCA_003671415.1. Lineage (NCBI taxonomy): Eukaryota > Metazoa > Arthropoda > Insecta > Lepidoptera > Hesperiidae > Megathymus > Megathymus violae. Next base: position 1,513,615 of record PDGT01000054.1, read on the forward strand.
TCTAACCATAGAGTAACTTATCTCTATCCATTTTACATGATACCTTTCGCCACATTATTTGAAACAAAGGTTTCAATTTCTAAGTGACAATTACGAACGACAGCTTCGTTCTTCTGAGACGCTGACTCTCTCTAAACCACAGATTACTATGTAGCTAGCTCTAAACCATTCTTTCCTAAGGTTAACTGGCAAAGAATGCTTCTAAGATTAAGTCCGCTTTGTACCGTAACTTTACATTCTGTACAGTGCAATAGTTTAAATAAATAGATGGAGTGATTTGTTGAATTTTTAAAGTTGGTAATAATAATTTAATTACCTACACTAATATTATTCAATATTATTAACATTATTTTTTAATTATGCTGTGAAAATATCTTTATTCTGAAGGTATAAAGCAATGACTGCACTATTCTAATGTGTCGTTTCACTATTGGTGAATCTCTAATTGTGACAAGACGGTGGTAAGGGTTCAGACGCGCAACGACATAACTTATTATTTTACATGTATGGGTCAATTTCTGCAACTGTCTAGTAAGATGTGTTCCATTCTGAGAAATATCTAATGATCCTGTTGGAAGTTTTATGAATGTCAATTCAGAACTCTGTAGTTATTTAAAATTCTCGTTTATTCTACCTCAGACTAGTTATAGAATAATCTCAATACTTTCTTTTCCTTAATAATGTTTAGTAGTGTCATTTAATTCCGACAAGGACAGTAACGTGTCCTTTACTGTGCAACTATTGTCACGCCATGTTATGTCTATTCTATAAACATGTTTCAAATTATATATTAACTGTCACACATCTACCGATAAAAATATATATTGTCAATGTCAAGATGAATTGTATTGTCGAATGACATCTGCCACGGAAATTGTCAATATTAGTACTTTGTATCTGTTCTATTCTTTATTGAGCTTTTACCTATTGTTTGTGACTGAAAATGATACGTGTTATCGTTTTTATATTGCACATGTCCAGTGTTAATTAATCACCGTGGTACTTTATACTATTTTAATTTGTTGAGTTTTACTCGTGAGCTCAACTTGATAAGCTTCGAATACGTAATATTTATTGTTATAATTAAGTTTCCTATTATAATAAAAATGCATATTGTTTTTGTACTTACTATTTTGACTCTTTTTGCTGTAATTGGAAACAGTTTGGTAAGTGACTGATATTAGTGATAAGTAATAATTTTTTGCTTATTCTTCTTTGTATTCGTTCACTTATTTTGATAAATTAGTAGATAAATGTAATATAAATTTTAAAACTTAAGTTAAAAATGTACATTTACATAAAAAAATGTTTCATGAAATATTGTTTCAAAATAATTACGAATATTTATAAATTAATCAGAACTAATGATATTTTTATTTGATGCAGACAGTTCATAAAATCGTTATTTCTTTAGAAATAACTATTAAGATATTCTGTTAGGTACTCTGTTTGATGGTAGAATGGGGGAGACAAAGTACTTACCACCTTGACAACCTGTAGTGAACACACGACTTTTTAGGCAGAAGCGTAAATTCACATCATTAATTGTTTGAAATGGATGCAAACATTACTTTAGAAATGTCTAATATTTAGTTTCGAATTTGGTTTACTGTGTTATTTAATAATAAATTAACTAATAATTTTTCTCCATTCATTATCGCAACATTTTTTTTTGTCAACTTACAGATACAGCCAGAATTAAATCCTGGATGCAAACAATGTTTAGCAAACGAGACAATTCTTGTGTATATCAAGGCTCAAGATGACAGTTTTGATTATATCGTCCACCAGGTGTGGGACTTCACTGGTCACGTCCCCTCCATGTTATATGTTTTAGGGAACAAGAATTCTACATTAAAAATGGAATGGGATGGTAACAAACCAAAAAACATCCTTACACAAAGTAGCTTCTACAGTTTTGCAATGATTCTTAATAATGTGAGTATAAAAACAATTAGATTGTCTATTAATTTTATTTAGCTGTAATTGACTTGCATCTTATTACCTGATATGAGTCCTTTACTTATTCATAAACAAATTTGAACATTGAAATGTCTTAGGCCATCTGAAATCTAAGTATGTAACATGCCCCTCACCTTGCCTTGGTAGTTTTTGTGAAATTTTAATTTTATCTCAACTCACCACTCCAAATTATTTTTGATTGACATACTAGAATGGCTGAGTATCTTTGTTTCTATTTTGATTATGTCACATTTATAGGAACCTATTAGATAGCTAAATTTATTCAGTACTAGCTCTCACTTCGCTTCAGGAAAACTACGCCTTACATTATTTTAATTTACAAGATTTATTGTAATAGAAAGATTGCAATGAAACAGACTTTAAGTATTAAATGATTCTTACTGCAATACATTAATGAAAACCAGAATGAAATTGGTTAGGCTGTTTCTGAGATTAACGGGAACAAAAGTACAGACAAACAGACAAAAATTGTACAACTATTGTTTTGGGTTCTATTGCGATAATAAAGGCCCATAATAATGTTTTTTCCTATATATCATTCATGTACAGAAAGCAATCAGTTAGAATTTTATTATTAGTATAGATACGAAGTCGAATTACATCCAATTACTATATATTATTTTTAGGCCTTCCTTTAATATTTTGTTGGAGACTATAAACAGATTTGCAGTTCATAGAAATCATTTATCCAATTCAAAAGTTTGCTACTGTTGATCAGATATTAAACTAAAAATATGCATAGATCCAAATTTAAATTAGTTATGTGAAGAAGAACTTCACTTAAAGACACTTTTGGTATATTTCAACCATATGCAATAAGAGTCTAAACTAGTTGTAAAATTGTAATAAGTCAAAATTAGTACAACAAATACTCAATGGAATTTTATTATTTTTGTTATCCATGTAGAGACCTAAATATATTATTTAGAATTGTCGCCTGTTTCTCAGATAGATTGATAGATGATTCTTGACATATTTTAAACTTGCAATAATGCAAGTTATGACACATTAGTGTCATAATCTAATTTTAAATAATGAATAACATAAAAGTTGATAGTCAGTTATAATGGGTGGTCAGCTGACATGTGACGATGTCATAAAAGTAAACCGATACAGCTGCTTATGATACATTTGACTCATTATGTTCACTAAAATGGAAACATTGCATGTTACAACACAATTTGTTGTTGTTTAAATTTGTACAAAGTTAATCATATTGCTATTTTGTGTTATTGCTTTAACAATGTTGCATAATATGTTAAACATTCCTAAATACAATGTTAAGCAATATAAGATTAGTTATAAATGTGTTTTCTGTAATATGATGCTTTAACATAAATTTCCATTTATTTTATTCTTACAAATTTTTTATTTACATAATCTCTTAGATATACAAAATATATTTTGCAATCAATGTATTTCTATATAGTGTGAAAAATAGAGTTTGATTTCAGTTTTTCGTTAATAATGTGTATGTATATGATTTTAAACTAATGCCATCGCGAAATTTATACATTTTATTACGTAGCGGGTACTCAGGATACGTTTTGTTTGTTGCCAATATTTCGACCCAGTTGCACGGATCGTGGTCACGGCGAAACCGCGGTGGCGGGGAGAAACCGTCGACAAGCTAGCGGTAGATCAATCTATCTACCCTACGTCTAGTTCGTTTTTCTTGTTTAGTAACCGTATAACAACACACGAAACTTACTGTATCTTCACGCACAAAATTTTGCACTTTGTGTTCTACATAAACTAACCACTGGATTCGACGTTTGTGCTAACTTAAAACCATCTTCACTCTTGAAGCTCCTCGGGTGTTTCTTAATCTCTAACACCTCTTTCACTTAACATGGAAAGTAATGTCGCTCAGAGGAGATCACTCAAAGGAGAGATAATGCTTAATTATATAATGAATTTAATTATCGAACTGATTTCAAACATCAATCTATAGACAAGTCTATATATACTTGGATTTATATGGTGATATATATTTAGTTAAGATTTATATAGATTAAAAATAATGTGAAAATTAAAATTTTCTTTCAGCTGTTCGAGTATAATGACACGGATATCGACAAGGTGTACTTCGACTACACCTATCCTCACCGCGATATCTCGCTGCGTGACGTCACTTGGCGGCTCGACGAGAGCGAACTCACCGAGTACAAGGCTAAAGTGAGAGTAAGCGGAGCTCTTTCCTGGCAACGGCACCGAATGAACGGAACCATAGAAATGAAGGTTTGGCTTGCCTTTTCTTTGTATGTTATCTTAGGCATCCAAGCAGATGGACCACCAGTGTTGACATCTAGTTGTTCCCAACCAAGGTGAAACACGTGAACCCTCTCGTTACCTAGTTTGTAACCCAACGCACGGTTCAATATCACAGTGGATTATTAAGAGTTCTAATATAGTTCGTGTCACAGGTAAAGAACTTACTAGTGTGCATGGGTATCAGAATTGGGTGGCCGGGTTTATTTGATTTTCGTAAAAAGAAGCGATCTAACGCCATTGCCTTGTCCGTTATTCATAGTGGTGTCGGTTGGATTGATCTCCTGAACGGATTTGTTAGCAGTCGTAGTGTAGAAACAGACGATTCAGAACATAAAACTGGGACAAAATAGAATTTAATCAACATTTTATAATTTCATAATAAATAATACAAAGTACGCAATATAAGTCCGTTATCATCAATATTGTTGAACTTCGTAATTAGGTTAGACTGTGTTAGCAATAGTATTGGTAAATATTGAATTGTCGAGAACTGTACGTACGCATATCAAATGATACGCCTGCCAGTATGTTACTTATACGCTAGCCATTTCATGTCGCAAAACACATGGCTGCAACGTATTGATACTGGATACCTGCAAATACTGACCTCGATACAGTGCGGGTTGATGCACGGATCAGTAGGCAACGTAGATGTTGGAATTTGCCTTCCGATATGGCAACTGCTCTCCAATAATCACAACCGGTTTTATGGCCTTACAGGTGCTCTCCCGAGCAACGGAAGCGCTTATGAAATTATCATCTGTATACAACATAAGTTTTATAATCGCGGAAAAGGCGGTGATTCAATCGACACGGCCGCGTGTGCCGAGATAAAAGAACGATTTATCATGTTAATTGCTGTTACGCGTGATTGATTGTTAATGCATTGTTATTTGTTTAAAAAGCTGTACATTACATGTGTTAATAATTAATTAATACTAACCTCTTGACCGAAAGTGTTATTGCATCGTTGGCGGTAGTAATTATATTGTTAGTTTTGAATTTAAAATAAGAATAAGATGGTTATGCCATTTCGTTCAACACATTTGTTTGGAGTTAATGCTCCAATAGGATCTCTTTTGATGGCAATGGCAATGTCCTGGACGGTGAAGCGAACTAAACTAGTTAAAGCGTATTCATTGTTGACTAGAAGTGTACATTATATCTAAATTATAATCAGACGTGAAATCGGGAACTGAGCCGTAATTTCGTTTGGTGGTGAAATAGAAAAGAAGTAAGAGGTTTAAAAAAAAACATTATTCCGTAGAAAAAAACCAGTGTCTCAGTCACAGGAGGTCAGTAAAATGAGCAATTAATGTTACCCTACAAACAGTAAAAGTCCCATTAAAATCGGTTACGCCGTTCGAAAAATTAACCTAGACAAATAGAATGAAAGACTGCTGATAATTTTAAAAAGGGTTGTCAAGGTACTGGGGTCGTTTAAATAACCTTACATGTTTACCCTGGCTGGAAATCGAACTCGGAACCCCTCGCTTGGCAGGCAGGCACTACCAAATTCGCTATGGGGTCGTCTAATTTATAGACAATATTTTTTTAATTATTGCCTCAAAAACGATATCCTATATCTACGTCTGATTCAAGTACCAAAACCACGAAATGATATCAAAAAAACTATATTTATGTTTAATTAATTTGCTTTGTTAAGCGCCAAAATGCCGCGTATCAAGTAAGCACAAAAGTATACCACTAAGAGCCATCCAGTTGGCGACCATTGTTTAAAATGTCCGCCATCGCCGACAGCTGGTGCTGGTGCCGTTCGCGGGTCGGTCGCCGGCGCTGCCGCGGCTGCACCACTCGGTGAACACGACGCAGGTGGACGTGGGCCTCGCGGGCATGTCGGTGTCGCCGCAGTACTCCGCGGGGCGGTTCGCGCTGCGCTACGTGATCGCCAGCGAGGACCGGCCCGCTGACCCGCTGCAGTACTCCGTGCAGAGGAACATCGACGACGAGTACACGCCGGGGGTGTTCGAGGTGAGCGATGATCTTGTGATTATGTGCGTTTCGTTATTTGTATTAGGTCAAGCTTTTCGTGCTATCGATCCCACTACATATTATGTTATAGTTTATCGGTTAGTATTCTTATACTTCGCTTGTCAAATCGACGGAAGGGCAAAACTCAACTACCCAAACTCTTTCTCCATCGAGAAGAAATTTTTTACTTAGCAAGTTCTCATTACACACAAGGGAAGGTCAAACTGAAAGTCAAATTGGTTGTTGTTTGTAATTATTTTTGTATTATTAAAGTTTTGGAATTTTAATTAACCTTTGTTTCGTGATTTCATATTTGCACTGAATTTGAACTTAAATAATGTAATGAAATTCTAAAATTAAGCGAGGGCGGGTTACCGGTCCGTTTAGTTCCGACCCTTAACGTGTCTTAACCCAAGGATTTCAAACGGAAAACTTGCGCCCTTACCTAGGACGTTGAAGCTCGTGTACTCCAAGAAGGTTGTTATATTGCTAGGATTTTTTTATTCTTTCGAACGTCTCAAGTTGACAGACGTGTACGAACAGGACCGCCTTCCAGCGCCCGCACGCTTGATTGCAGAGTGCGGGGCAGTATGAAGTTTACATTTACAGTGGTCGCTTAAACTGGCTCAGCGCACGGCTTCAATCTTATCCCGACTGGAGATGTAAGGGTGCTCCGTTTTTGCTTCACTAAATGCGAATGTTCCGCTGTTGTTAGAACAACCGCGTCTCTATCTGGTTTTATGTCATTTACAGCGTAAAAAGAATAGACGTAATGCAGTTATTCAATTTTCTATGTGTTCACTTATGTATTGATGCGATGTATACAACACAGTATTGGAAACAAGACAAAGATTTATTCAGTGCAGAATCATTATCTCTATACAGACTGATGCAATTCACTATTTATTTAGGTCTTATCACAATTGAATCAACGTAAAATTAATATAATTAATGAAAATTAATGACCATAACAACTAATACTGCCCCACTGCCGGGTTCCACCACGCAAACCCAATGCGGGTTGACAGACACGTTTGAGAACATAATGGAGAACTCAAATATGCAGGTTATACTTACATACATATTTAGTCACCCATGTTTCTCTCTCTATATTCTATCTCGTGTCTGCTACAGACCATAAACCTGATGACGCCCGCAAGTGTGCACGGGCCGGGCGGGTTCGTGCAGTTCCGGCCGATCGCGTACACGGAGCACGTGCGCGACGTCGAGAACTCGGTCACCGCGTACGTTCGCAACTACAACAAGTACGTATTCGTATTTACATTTTGTATGCGACTACAGTCTGTAATCTAGCCATGCGCAGTACAATTCTAGCCCCGCTCGTAGAGTTACCTATAAAATGATCGACCAATTTGTGAAAGTTCTGAAATTTTCAAAAATGTGGATAATAGTACGAAGCTTCACGAAAGGTTGGCCGAAAAAGAGGAGGGCGGCAGTGTTACAAAGTTTCTTAGAAGGGTCGGATTAAACAATCGACGCCCTATAAGGGGCGAATATTACATGTACGACCGTCTTTATCTGACCCGCTATCGTTTTATCGATTTCCGGGTATTATTATTGACTTTGCACGAAAGGCGTAGAAAATTCTGGAAGGCCCGGAAATCGATATAAATAGCCGGCAGCGTCGCCCACGGAGTATTCGGTTTCCGAATACGAAAGCGAAGAGTTCTCTCCCTACGAAGCGAAATCGATCTGCGATCTACGAGTGCGACAGCGACTGTGGAAGTGAAATAAATTCTACGGAACTATTGTGGCATTTCACGAACCTGCGGGTCCTGACACGTAACAATAATTTAATTATAAACATTAGTTTCCACGGTACACTGAGTAAAACTACAGAGGATTGGTAATATTTCCATTCACTTGAACACGAAATAATTTCTAGTATGCGTCAATCTCGCTTGTAAGTGAAAAATAACATTTTTTTATTTCGAAAAAAAGGGCGATATTCTTTTTATATCGCAATAACCCAATAATACGTGTATTTAGGGTTTCTCACTTAATACCTTTTACAATTGTTACAAAATTATACATTTTACTGAAAAAAAGTGATCAATAATAATAACAGAACGACCAAGCACCGTGAACGACTTTTGTATTGTCAACTAATACATAATGTAAATTATATGTGAAGATGTCTTCATTGTAAAACACCCGACTAACGAAGCGGCTCGTGGAAATTATTTTATTAAGTACTGTCGCGAACCAAATATGATTCAGTTTAGTTACAGATATTTCCCGTTGTAGATAAAATTAACATTGTTTCATTATTAATGTCAAAATAAAACAAATCATCTTGATCTTTATTACTAATCTACAATGTTGTTACGTCAATAAAGTATTATAAATTCACGATCCTTTTGACGTGTTCAATAATATCGAAATAATTTCCCTTCGGCTTTTTAAGTTGTCTGGAACTTGGAACATTGAAAAGTAAACAATTTTTCTTCTATTGACATGTAACAAAATATTTGACCCATTCGCTTAATGATTAATTTTTAACATTACTTAATGATGGATATTAAAAAAGGAGGTATCATGACAAACAGACGTTGCGTTGCAAAGGCAACTTACAAATTACACGTATCGCTAAATATATATTTTGGGGACCTTTACATAGTGCTACGTACGCGCATTGATCGTATTGCCATACGGCCGACGCGTGCCGCTGAGCGGATATCACTTTGGACTCGTTCGGGAGCAGTTATAACCGTTAGCGGATCGAATCTTGCAGGACCGAGCTACCTCGAGATTGTCTCGTGGAGAGGTACTACGCGAAATTCGGTCACGACAATGTTTTCGTCGATGAAGTAGTGGCCAGCTTCGGCCAGAGCGGCGACGGGTTTTACAAGAAGACCAACTACACCGTGTGGTAAGTCATCATTATATTAATTGGTAGAACTGTTGTGTTTCATTGAAGATTTTTCGGCATCCGTTTCCTTGGATGATTATATATATAGCTGAGTTAATAGAAAATCGATCCAAAGAACTCCGGCTTTGATCGCCGGTCGATATGTGAACGGGGAAATGTTCATTGTTCAAAATAATCGATTCCAGGACGTATTCGATCGGTTACGGCACGCCCCCGTCCGAGTTCGCATCCGTGCTCGTCGTGGCGTTGCTGACGTTCAGTATCGTGACGCCGGTCGTGGCCCTGGGGTGCTCGTTCTTGGTGTCCACGAGGACGCTGCGACGCAACAGGGAGGCCCTCCTCGACGAGGAGGAGGCCTGACCCCTGAAGCTCCGTTACGTGGAGCCCCGGCGAAGTGCCACTCTGGACGCCAGGGAATTGGTCCCGCGTCTCCGAACACTCCATCTAGAATCTAGCCGTCGTCTCGTCGACGCAGACAACGCCGGGCCCCGGGCGGCCGAGGTGGCGAATGTTAGGACCACGTCGAACACTAAATCGGCAGTGTGGTCCGTCCCCAGACACGGGCTGTCGATGCTAGGCGTCGCGTCGATCCATCCGAGTTCCCCCGCCCGCCACAGCGATGCCGGGGTACCGCTCCCCACGGGGATCATAACGCCGCCGCTACAGTTTCGCAATCATTACACCATATAAACGTTCGCATGTTACTCCAATCGGCCACGTGATAGGTCTAAGGGAGAAATTGCAATTTTTACCATGATCAAGCGTTTCAATGCCTTCAACATTTCAAAGTCACGCAGTTCGTAGTTGGTATTGGTACAAAAGTAGCGCATAACTATAATACACGGGTTGACACGGCTTCAATCATAGATATTATTATATTACTGCGTACGGGCCGGGTCATTGAACCAAAAACGGCACCGGCTCGTTGGTGCTAAAACCCTAGAGAAGCACCAACGTGAAGTCGGTGACTTATTGATTTCGTTTGCGAACTGACGTTGTTTTGGATTGCCACAATGTTGAGTTGCGTAGTTAAAAAATGCACCAACTCTGTTAAAAAATGATAAAAAAGGGTGTAATATCATTTTTCCAGTAAGTATGACGAATATTATATATAATATTTAGCATTTTAAATAAATATTAGAATTGAGACTAATCAGTTATGAACGCACTAGAGCCGCATGTTCTCAGTTAGGTCGCCTTGCATATGCCAAGCAATCCTTTGACAAAATTAAAATGTAGTTCGGTTATGGTGCGTCGTAGATATTTTATGAGTATTCTAATTGGTGATTCTAAATTTGGTAGCTAGACGGTGAAAAATATATGTTCACATGGTAATATCTATTAATTTACATCAATGTCTTGTATGCAATACGAGACCACACGGCGTCTTGACAGCTGTATTATTGTTGGCGTATTGCGTCGTAGCACTTCGCGAGACCGCTTGCTAGAGACATGTTGTTGAATTGACAATCTGAAATTATTATTATTTTTATGTTAATAGCCGACAAACGAGCAGACGGGCCACCCGATGCTAAGTGGTCACCGTCGCCTATGGACATCAGCAAGACAATATTTGCCAATGCACATCGTATTATATTCTTAATTGCAACACATTAATGAGCACAGATAAAAAAACGAACTTTGGGCTCGGATCTTGATGCTGAAAAATAATGTGTCTATCGCAAAAGTTTTGTGTATATGGGCAATATTTTGTTGAGCGACAAGAATGAATTCTACAGCGTTATATATAAGTATTCTAGATTGATTAAAATGTATACTTTAGTACTGTTTAGCTCTTAACCTATATTTGTACTTTTTATGTAGAAGTTATGCAGAGTTTTACCTACAGATTTTTAAAACGTTCAATATTTGTAATTGATCAATTCTTATATTTCTTGTAAAAAATACAACTTCTGATATGTGTTGTATTTACCGTGATTTTAGATAAAATCTGACTGTCAATGTGGCCTAGACTATATAATATTTTGTTGGCGATGACGAAATTAGTGAATTTCAGAATATTTTTATACATAATTATCTCGTATTTGTCACTTATATCAAAATTAAAAACGTAACATTATCCTTTAAAGATGTAGTGTTCTGTATTGTAATATAATAATTTTAAATAATTATTGCATTTATTTCACTCTATTCGAATTGATACTGTATCACTGCTGACTGGTGTTTCCACATATCAATTATAATTTCCTCCTAATTATATGAATTTGTAAATATATAAACTGCCATACTTGGCTAGTTTATTTTTTAAACATGTGTAATGTTCTTGTAAAATGTTTGTTCTGTAATGTGAAGAATCCTATATTTTGTACAATGTATTAATGTAATTTATATTCCCGTGTATATAAATATGCCGTCAGGAAGGAGTATCCTTCAAAGATTTTTTTTTTATATTTATATGGGGCACGTTAGTTTGGAACGATGGACGGGTGGCTAGAGAAACGATTCCATTGAGACGGTGTACTAGCGGTTGCATAAAAATGACCTGTTGGACGCGACAGTGTAGACGACCTGTGAACACACACGGTTGTCGCAAATATCTACTCGGTGTCCCTTTGTTTATTGTTTTGATTGTTATTTCGTGTTTACATCGGTATTCGACATAATAATGCTATAACATATAGGTAATGTACAGTTTAATCTAGTAAAATTAGCTTAAACAAAGCTACTAAATACTTTGTAACTGTTCTTTGACTAATTATAGGTATCTATTTGCTTATCAGTACGAAGTCGTTTTAGATAATATGTAACAGAGTGGAAAGAGGTCTGTGAGCGTCGCCGGTGTGAAACGATGCAAATTTGGTTCGGATATCAGCTGTTCCTTTAGTTTAATTATTGTAATTCTGTCATGTTGGTCGACCAAATTTGCAAATTGACAGATGTGGTACTGGCTACGTTCAAGAATGTGTTTGATCTGAGGACAAGGGGATCGCAGTTACTTCTAAAAGGATCGGTCTAGAAACTACGTTGCAATGATAAAAAAACATTAAGTCGACGCTAAGATAATATAATTTCGCTTAAATAACTGATTGTATAGAGTTATCTTTAGAAATGTATTTTTTCGATGTGATATTAATTAGTTGGTGTTTTAAAAACTTCTATGTGTAGACGAATATACCTATGTGTGTGCGTCGACGGAAATAAATAATGTGGATGTACAAGTATTATTTATTAACACCTTTTCACCGAAATAAGTGTAACGTAATAATATAACCAAAGTAACTAATACATGGCGTAACAAAAAGCAGGCCTTGTTACCGTAAATACTTACTTTGCTTTGACATACATATTGCAACCTTTCAACTGTCCCAGTTCTTTAGTCCCAATGTGACAGCTACATTTGGGAGATAACCACTATTGCATGCTGGTCAAATTCGAACTGGTAAACTTATCACACTCTTGGAAACATTATGGATTCTCAAGCATGTAGATGCCCTAGCAATGTTCTCGTTCACCGAAGCAGGAAAAATTAATACACATATAATAATTATATTTTATATATATAACACTAGCTGTGCCCGCGACTTCGTCCGCGTGGAATTTAATAAAAAAGTTATTCAGTAGAAATAAAAGTAGCCTAAGTTACTCCTTATTAAATCAGCCACCTGCCAGTGAAAGTCCCAACAAAATCGGTCTAGCCGTTTCAGAAATTAGCTGGAGCAAACAGACAGACAGACAAAAATTGTAAAAAATGTTATTTTGATATATGTACCGTATATACATTCATATTTATGTAGTGAAAAGCGGTTATTTTAATATTACAAACAGACAGTTCAATTTTATTTATTAGTATATATAATATAATTCAAACCCGAGCCGATCGAACCGATGTTTAAGCTCCTAGGATAGCATTGCTTACAACCCACAATATTATTTCTCTAACGGTCTTGTAACACTCATAAAAATGTCAAATATGTTAATTACAAAGCAATTTTCAACTTCGTAACCTCTATACCATTTTAAGACATCAAACATTTTTTTATTATTCTATCGGTAATACATAATTTAAATTTCATCTACTTCTATCTTAATATTCAATACAAAATTCTTCTGTGCGTGTGTATGCCACTGAACTCCTAAGCACGCTGATCGTTTTTCAAAAATGTTTGGTGTATTTAAATGGATCCCTGGATGGTTTGGATTCAGAATAACCCGGTAGAAAAAATAAAAATTATATAATATAGTTTATGAAAAAAAAAACAAATATAGAAAAACTGGTAATTAGAATATAAAGAAAGTATTATAAGACTGCGAGACAGGTGTCGTCGTGACAAACATCAGAGCCATCGTCTAGACGTCGGCCACACTGCGCCATGCTGAATGTTGCAGACCGGAATTGTATTATATTTACTGAAATGATCTCACAGTTATACCCTAGTGCATCAGGCACCAGAGGATCATAACAATTATGACAGTCATAATTTCCTTGTCGGTATAATGTCTGCCAACCAGTAATTGCGCAGTAAGCCGGGACCTGATAAGTAAGGTCACACTGATATGTAGTTCCGACGAATAGCCTCGACGCACGCGCACGCGCACGCGCACGCTCTTATGACATAATAGATCAAGTGTAAATTCCGATATTCTAATAAACTTTATAACTAATATCTTACTGGGAACTTAAGAGGAACGAGACGCATTTTTAGGTGAAGTATGGAGTTATCAGAGGTTAACAACTTAACACAAATTAAGTTTTACTAAGGGGCACGGAAACGAAATAAGGTTCGGAAGCACTGATCTATACGAATAAATAAAATGATAGCTATATGTCGAGCTGAAAACAAATTCGTTTTTACTTTTATTTCCGAGATAATTGGTTATTTATGGTCCATGAATAATTATTTATTTTAATTCACAATTTTAAATCATAACCGCTATTGTATTGTCGCTACCAATTGATACTACGCTGATGGAAACCATTAAGAACCAAAATTTGTACATTACATGACGTCGATCAAATTATTTACTACGGAGGACGTCGTGCACAGTGGTTCGTCTAGAATCAACCGTGATGTTTTCGCAATCAATTCCCTCTAATAAGTGTTTCCCCCATTATAACTCCGCTTGCTTCTTGGCTGTCTCGCATCATCGATAACTGACCGACATTTACGATCTTACTAACAAGGATGTTGTGAGTATGTCATGACATAAAACAACAATTCTCATCATAAATCTATAATTTTCGATAACAAATATTAAAGCCAATTTTCTACAAATAGTCAAAAAGTGGTGCCTTAGAATTTGAGACCCATCTCCCCTGCTTCGGTCTTCAAGTGAGGCAGTCGAGGATGGCGCGTCGATCGAACTTGAAGTTGGCCCACGACGGTGCCACGAAGTTCAGGAAACTGTTCACATCCACCTCATCTTTAGGACTGTCTTCCTTTTGAATAGGTGAGAAGTTATGAGTGGGAGTGCTCTGAGGGGTGAACAGCTGTCGCTTCGTCAGCTTCTTGTCCTTCCTCCCATTCCCGTTGCTGTTACCTTTACTGCCACTCTGATGACCGTTCTTGTTGTATTTATGACCCGAGTTCTGCTGGTACTCTTGGATCTCGTTTTCGAGGCCCTGAGATATTTTGTTTTTGGTCTTCGTAAAGTCGATATCTCCCATGGATTTGTGTCTCGTACGCCGTGTACTGTGGAACACCTTCGGGTTCCTCTCGGCGACCCAGCGGCGCATTCGTTTGACGAACGGGAGAACCATGAAGAAGGAGTTAGGACTGACTCCCATTTTGAGTTTGGGAGTCATATCCTTCCTGCTGGACGGCAGGTCCGCCAGCGGGAACCACTCGCACGCCTTGATTTCGTAGCGGGTGCGCGGTTGAAATTTTGTGTCCCGTGGGATGTGTGCTACAATGTACAGCCGCACGATCTGTTCATGTATTACAGCCTCGATGTAATCGTTCTTGCTGATCAATTTGCTTATATCGAATCCAGTCTCCTCTAGTACCTGCAGCAAGATTGTTTTATATGAGTAGAAAGTCACCAATATTTACATAACTGCCAATAATATGTCCTAGAATTGTTGGAGCGGTTATCAATCGTACAATTGGATGTATCTGCATTGAACAAGGATAAAATATTAACCGTATAGTTGAGATTACAGTCTAAATGTAAAATGTCCACCATGATTTAACTTTGTAATCTGGATATCACTTGAAAAAGGAACTATATGTTTAATTCAAAATCATTACAAACATAGTATTGATACTGATTCATAGTAGTCTTGCACTGACCTCTCTTACAGCGCACTTCCACGGCTCCTCATCCTCATTGACTTTGCCCTTAGGGAAGCCCCAAGAGGACTTGGCCCAGTAGGACTGCACCAGCAGCACGTGGCTCATGTCCTCGTCCAGCAGGATGGCTCCGTAAGTCGGCACCGTTAGCTTGTACTCCCGCCAGTTGTCCAGCACCTCGTCGAGGCTGCTCACGTGCTCGCGCAATTGGGGAACGTGCTGCAACACAAAAAAGAAGAATTTACGAGTTTTTTTTAACATTATAAATTCCAAACCTAAGATGTTATCGACTGTATGATATTGTATATAGTGTGAAGTTTGGGTGTCAATTTCTTATGTCAATATTTTCTGACACTATTAAGGTAGGTCATAGAGTTTGACTAAGACTGAAGTTGCAAGCTGCTGGATTAGAGAAAAGAAGAGCATCTTACATCCGTAATTTACAAGTTTTCATTTTATGCGTTGTTTGTTTCGCTTATTAAATAATCAAATTCGTTTTTTAAAATACTGTATATTTTCCGAAATGAATCTATATGTAAAAAAAAAATATACAACGTCAAATAAGTAAGTTGCTGCAATTATAGTGACCAGAGACGAGCAATGCAGATGCAGTCATTCCATTTAAAAATTATTTATTTTATAATGAATAACAAACCATGAATAGATGTCATAAATAAGGAGTAATGAAAATGAAATGTCCAGCATGAGTTACTGTATCAATTGGTTCCAAGTATAAAATATTATTTTTATGGCTTTTACAAACACTTTCCGAACGTCAAACTATGCCATCGTTTCAACAAATCCCTACTGTGATTGGTCCTAGAAGAAGAAGCAGCAAGAAACTCCCAAGGAGTTTTTTTTTTTCTTACAGTTACAGAACACACTTAAACTGGCTTTATACTAAACTCATGTCCAAGCAGTCTTATCCTGAAAGTAATCATCAACTTTGTAATAACCTTTCCCCATAAGAATGCCTTTGATGTGAGTTTTAAATTAACAATATCTTATTTCTGTCAATTGTAATGGAATTTTATTATGAATGTTTACACATCTACCTATGAAAGAGCCACCAGTTTTGCGTAGTCTGAAAATTGGGACAATCAGTTTAGCCTTATTCCGAGTATTAATATTGTGAACATTACTCTTCCTAAGAAAACTATCAGAGTATTTTTAACATACATAATATTATCAAAAATATATTGTGATGCTACAGTTAATAAACAATTTTTTTTAAGGAGATCTCTAAGGGAATCCCTAGGCCTGAGCTTGTAAATGACACATCGCACCTTTAGAATTAAAGTGACTTAACTTAAAATTCCTGAAATTCCAGATTTTACTATAAATTTACTTAAAAAAGCCTACTCTAAAACCCCATGGTGAAAAAGAGCCCAAATTATGAGTGAGAACGGTAAAAAGGGAAAACCTCACACATCAGTCTCTTTAAATTCACTCAAGACCAAATTTTTGAAAACTTTTTGTCATATCCCATAAATTGCAATTTTTAAGTTAAGTCACTTTAATTCTAAAGGTGCAACATCATACTGCTCTTTTCTGTAATATAAAAATCAACTTAATATCAGCAGGTGAGCCTCACAAGAACAGACCATAAGACATCACATTATGAAACTAAACTAATCTTGCTGTTTCTACTTCCGTTAAGAGCCTCACTTTCTTAATGTATAGGCAGTAGAACTTAGTTTCCCTGACAATATTTTAATATGAGGACTCCACTGTAGTAGTGAGTCTACAGTGATTCCAAGAAATGTGATGCAATTCACTAGTTCAAGCACTTCCTTGTTTGGCACTTGTCTAACATTTGGTAAAGTGAATTTAATATATTTGGTTTTTTTAACATTTAACACAAGGTTATTACATGTAAACCAGTGTAACACTTGCAAAACAGTATTATTTACATCGTCAAAACATTGTTTTCTCCTATCTACATTAAAAAATAAGGAGGTGTCATCAGCAAACAATACAGTTTTACACAAGTCCCTAGTGAAATAAGGAAGATCATTGATATATATTCAAAATAATATTGGTCCTAATATTGATTATTTTATCTTGGTCCTAATATACATTATGCCAATGTGATTCATTTAATTTACATTCAAGTAAACAATACATTCTGTTGTAAACAGTAAATACCTGAAATATATGTGCCGCAAATTCCCTTATGCCGCAAGGATTGAGTGGTGATTTATTGGTTTCATCATGACAATAGTAATCCAGATAGAACCAGTGGGCCAATTCTATTTGGAAACAAATCCGCACAAGGTTGCCACGATCCTCTGGTGGCAGGTTTATTATAAACCGGCTGAAAGACATTTGATTTATTTTAGATTTATTACATTTTAGTAATGTAATATACTATATTAGGGCAAAATATAGCAGGCTGACATGTTTCCGTATAGTCACTAGTAGCACTAAGATATATGTGTCAAATTAAAAATAGAATTACTGAAATATATCTGTTGCAATACCTGATCATCAAGAGAAATATCTGTCTTAACAATAACAATTGGCAGAATCATATAATAAAAGCGGATCTTATAAAGAAATAGAAGATTTAGTGGTAAGATTAACCTAAGTATAATTGTAATAACAATTTGACAACAAACTGATTTAAGAACGGAAAATAAAATAAGAGTTATAGAACAGACATTATTCTGTACGGCTATAGTGAAATAATAAATGGCCTCTGACTTTAGCGGTTGATAAAAGTGATCGGTGCAATACAAAGTAATCTCCATCTGGATATCTGAAACTCCGTATTAACACAGGAAGTCGTACGTTTGTAAAACGTTATTTGCTTAATTTTTGAAGTCACAAGAAAATGTTATTTTTAAATAAACATGAAAATAAATCAATTGTGAATGTAAATAAATAAGAGTAACTTTGAGTTTTAATTTTACCTGCATAAATCGTCCAAAATATCTATGGGGATTGAGTGTCTAGTTTTGTTATTGCTACCGTTAGTAGAAGTCATATTGCTGTTTATTCTTAACTGTAAATTTAGATTTTTCTTAACTTAGACGAAAAACAATAACAAAATAAGAAAGAAAATCAATTATATATATCTTACAAGATTTACAAATTGCGTCACAGATTACAAGCAAAACAACAAAAAAACAATCATACGATACACAGACTACCAAACTGCCACAGATAACATATAAAAATAAGATGAGCCGTGAACTTTATGGATTATCTTTGGCTAAGTGTACCTAGACCTCTATGGATTATTTGTTCAATTAATGCGTTACTGTCACAGTAAACAAATCTTCAGCATGTTGAGTTTGACTGACTGATATCGGACAGTGACAGATCAGCAGATCACAAAATTAGAGACGGCAACCTTTTTTTTTTGACGAATGGGAAACCTTCAAAGGTGTCGTGGGAGCGACACAGGGTTATGTGGGATTTTTACCCACTAAAACCCCCCCGGTGGCCTTCCTCAGCACTTGTGGAGAACTCCGGGATCTTCAAAAGAAACACAACCGGAGTCCTCCAAGCGCGGCGCCCTTATGCTCGGGCTCCGCCCACGAGGGACCACAGGCCCCATCGCTCATCATCACCTTACAACGGTATGCGGCCACACATACTGTCGTCCTTCCCGGGGCTGCCGGTGGACGGTTCGAGCTCCCACTCTAGCCGCCCGCAACCCCGAAAGCCCCCTTTTAGTCGCCTCTTACGACAAGCAGGGGATACCGAAGCTCGTATTCTATTCCCGAGCCACAGGGATAGAAACGGCAACCTAACATCGCTTAAAGAGCGCGGCGCAAATCTTTTTCTTCACAAAAATTGCCCATTTAAAACGGTCTTTCATAATTTAAACTCTATAAATCCGGAATCATTTACATACATAAATAACGTATTGCACACATAACTTCGGATCGATTTTTACAGATATTATAATTAATAATAATCTATTTATGATAATCGTTCTTTTATTTTATTAATGGATGTGAAATACTCATAAAGGCGCGACTTTAGATAGGGAATAATCTATAAATTTATAAAACCGGAGCAGCTTGCTATTGAATGGGATCAAAATGTTAACATAAGAATAGAGACTCGCAACGTTTATCCTACCATTAATCCCCTTCGCCAAACTATACTCAATATGTATTTTCATGTATTAGTACAGTATTTTAGTGTTATAAATTAAAAGTGGAAGAAAAATAGTTTTACCTCATTTCCCAATAGTAAAAATATATCATTGTAATTAACACTGATATTGAAAAGCAGTTGATATATATTTCTTAACTTTATGATTCCGTAAAACCTTTAAACATTCTTCAAATCCACAGATAATGTGGCAAAATCAAGCTTAGCTACCAGAGTTCTATTAAAAAGGCAATTGATTGTATACCTTTGACAGAGTATGCATTTTCTACACCAATCGCTGCTGAGCTACACGTTCAGTATATATAAGGTACTCTGTGCTACACATCACTCACTTCAGTCAATTCTGTACACATTAAAAAGGATAAACAAATTATTAGGCCATTACTAGATGAAAATATACTACAAATATGGAAATAACGCCTCTATTTAGAGCCTATGTTAAAACTTTAAAGACACGAAATAAAACCTTTGGCGTACAAAGTCCACATAATGATGATAAAAATCGAATATTAAGAACCAAACCGAAGACTCCTTTCATGGCAGCTGCGAAAGATATAACATCACAAATCACTAGATTACGAAACTTTTTGCTGGAGCACAGAGAGAGATACCTCAGTTTCTTCAATGTGGTTACCGGGGACGAGATGACAGAGGCTGAACGAGATCAGATAGACACCGGAGCGCAGAGGATAATCAATACCTGTTCGCATCTTCTTAAAGAGTTCAGGAACGACAACCGCAAGCTTTCAGTGTCCCCGCAAGTGCGTGAATACATGGACGTGTCCATGGACATCATAGACTCATACCTTAAAGCAGTGTGTAAGATTCACAGTGAACTTAAAGCTTTAAGAGTGAAACGCGCCCTCGACATGCGTAAAATGTCTAGACTAGAGTTAATCCAGCCAAAGCTTAGTGTTTCAAAGCCATTTGTAAGTGATAGGGTTATCAAGAAAGAGGATGAGTCAATAGAAAATGAAGAACCTGATATTTCAAAGACAAAAATGGATTTGTCTGAAAATGAAATTGCTGTTATGTCAGACGAGGGAGAGCTGAGTCCGGAGGAGCTTCAAATGTTTGAATCGGAGAATGTTCAGCTCTTAAATGACCTCAACAGTATGACAGAAGAAGTACGACAGATTGAGAGCAAAGTACTTCACATAGCAGAGTTGCAAGAAATATTTACTGAAAAGGTGTTTTATTGTCACTCTATTTATATTTATTTATTTTGTACACACAATGAAATTACAGGAAATAAAATATGTATGAAAACTTTGTATAAGGGCCATAATTTATTATTTAACAATTTAAAAAATTGTAATTATTATTATTGTTTATATTTTAAAGATGATTATTTTCTACATAATATATTTCCCAACCTTGTTGTTAAACTTATATATAATATTTTTTCAGGTATTACAGCAAGAACAAGATATAGACAGAATAGCCAACACAGTGGTAGGAGTGACTGAGAATGTAAAAGATGCTAACGAACAAATCAAGCAAGCGATCCAGAGGAATGCCGGCCTCCGAGTCTATGTTTTATTTTTCTTGTTAGTCATGTCATTCACACTGTTGTTTTTAGATTGGTACAATGATTAAAATTTGTAAATGTAAGATTATTTTATTTTATTTACTATAAAATATACAGATGTGACATACTATAGTTACATAATATGTATGCAACTTATAATTTAAAGTAGAACTATAATGGTGGCCAAATAAATAATATTGTAACAGTAAAATTATTTAAAAAAAATGAACCAAAAATACTGTTGGTTGAATACATACATCCTTGCATGTAGCAAGGAGACCGTAGGTAGTGAAAGCTAAAAACTTAAGTCCAATTCTCAGTGAATTTTAGAATATCTAGAAGTGAATGAATGATGTAACTTTCACATCATTATCATTATCATTTTCAAGTGCTTACATATCCTGTGATCATTAATTTACTCTGCCATCAAGTAATACGATATATGAACTTTATTTATTCATATTAAAATATCGTTATTTATGCATATTAAAATATCGTTGCCACGCATACTTACATTACAATCAAAGTCATTCAGTCAAAAATCAAAACAGGTCAAACTGCAACAAGATATTCTAGATCATAAATACAGATTAATGTGTGGCATTTGTACACATTCATCTCTTTTTACGTCGCCGCAGCCTTGATATTTATAGATACGTAAAATAACTTATACGACTGAGAAGTTCATTCGTTCGTTAAAGAGTTCATGAAATATTGTGTCAAAAAAGTAAAATTCCAGTCCTTTGTAGTACGCATAACGAATGATGTCGTCCTAACAGGCGGGACGTTCACTACATAAGGACGGATAGCCGCTGAATGTCGGGTTATACGACGGAGCAACGGAAATGGGAAATGGATCCTGCACACACTCTAAAACGTAGCCTATCGAAGACCGAGAGGCTGGCAAACCTGCGCCTGTGTCGGATTTGTCAACGATTTGTAGATTTGTTTCGACCAGATCTGGGTCACCAATGTGTATCTTTGCACGACTCTATCGAGTCCATGGTCCTTCGAGCCGAATCATTTACTCATGTATGAGCTCTTGTTAACTCAATATATTAGTAGAAAGTAAATAATACACGTGTTTTTAATGGTAGACCATATTGCCCGAAATATATATAGTCGAATTTCAATGGGATGTGAAAGGTGAAAGCAATAAGCACGCGTGGCCCTAGCTGGTTGATCGCGAACTAATTCAAACCATATTAATTACAACTAAATTGTGTTGCGCGTGCTGCGCAAAGGTTGATCCCAGCAGATGCACCCGTAAAACTGTGTCAATAAAATTGTACAGAGTGCAATAATGACGTATTTATCATCTATACATATAATAATACTCTAACTGATCGCTTTCTGTACATGAACGATATATAAGAAAAAATATTATTAGCAGCCTTTATTTACATAAAAGAACACAAAACAATAGTAGTTAGAATTTTTATTTCCTTGTCTGTGCGTTTGTTCGCGCTCAGAAACGGCCTTACCGATGTCGTTCTGGTTTTTACTAATATAATGCAGTAAGCATCATTTAATACTTAGTTTGTTTCATTGCTATCGATCCATAAATAAAAAAAATGAATCAATTTAAATAATGCTGTTACTATTTCTTAGTGTAAAGCGAAGTTTTCCCGAAGCGAAATGAGGGCAGTTTGCTAGCATAGAATATACTTTTTGATTAAATTGTAGTCTCATTTCATTCGATTTATTAATTCAAAATTTGTTACTACTGTTTCGTTCCATACCAAGTGTATATATCCATCCATCCATCCATGATAGGCCGTTAAAAATCCACAGACTAATATGATGCTGACCATGTAAATCAGTTGTAAACACTAATATTTATTTTATTGCACAGTAGACATACGATTTTTTTCCAATAAATTTGCAGCCTTAACCTGGATGGAGTTTTATCTTACATAAGATACAGGAAGTTAATGCTCAACCATCTGATGTTAAGTAGTGATGAAGTCTGAAATGTTAAGCGTATTAACTCTTAAAAGCCTATTTATATTACATTACTATATTAATTAAAAGGTATATTTAGGTCCGTCCGCGTTGTTGTAATTCTGGTATCAAAAGTAGTATTTTTATCATTGTTTATATTTCGGTGTCTTAGTATGACCAAAAGAGAAAATCATAAGAGATAGATGTAATGTAAAATGCGACTTCCAACATACGATTTGTCGGGCATTCTGAATCGTTTTATAGTATTCATAAAATAAACGATTTAGCAAATGTAACTTTTCAGTCTGTATCTATCTGTCTATATTTGACATATTGTATGTGCAACAAATAAACAAAGTCCTAAAAAGAATATCGAAAACATTTAAACTCTCAACCAAAAGAAAGGACATAATCAAATCCAGAAATTTAAAACTTATTCAAAGAGAAATTATAATAATTGTGCCCATGAATATTATGATATACATAGACTTTGCATGATAACATTTTCAAATGTTATCTAAAGTTAATTTTAACCGACTATACACTTCTATAACCAAACGATTCAATTTTAAAAACAATAATTGGAGGACCTGTGCAGTTAAAGCAATGGCATCGAAAACAATTCAAGAAATGGGATACGTATTTAACGCCGGTAGGTCGTACTTTATAAACAACAATAATAAATAACAATGACACTCCTAATAATAATGTTGTGCTGTGAAGGTCAACTGTTGTTATATCAATATGCGATATATTGGGAAAACCCCATTTTTATTATTGCTATTTGGTAAGAGCGTATAACGTAATTATTTTTAACATGTCCGACTGTACATGATCGATGCTTTTTAGATGGACAGCTTCGTAAAATGGGAGAGACCGGTCAACCAACCGACGAGCCTTTCCTCTTCAATGTCAGCAATGAGCATCATGAATGTCAGGCACATTATGAAGAACTTGGAAATGCAGTTACTGAACACATTTATCATTTATTGGAGGATGAACTTAACATGATTAAATTACCCGTTCCTAAAGAGGTTGACCCTCAGTTTGGAACATTTATTTTTGTATCTGAGGGTTATGATAAGAAAGATGTGCTCATGGTCTTAATTCATGGATCGGGAGCTGTTAGAGCTGGCCAATGGGCTAGGTCGTAAGTATCTATGATAAAAGTCAAACATATGTTTTAAGGTATTACAGATTGCTTTGAAAAAGAATATTAAGAAATAATTATTGAAGTAAATAAAGAATAGGTGAATAGATCATACCACCAATCCTAAAACTAAAAAGTAATAATAGGATTTACTACAAACTAGTCTATAAATTTGTAATCTTGTATCATTGTCTACTAAATTCAAATTCTATTAATATTTTTTAACAAGTTATTTTAAAGTTATATCATTTTTGTATATAAAACATTTTAATTATAGTAAGAATTCATAATATATATGAAAACATACCCCTATTTGTAGTGTAGAAGTGCAGTGTTGGATTATTTTTCAATATAACATTATTTTTATTTTTTAACTATTAATTGAAATATAATTTATATGTAGTACCTAACTAATGCATTGGGATTACCTGTAATATTAGCTCTAACATTATTGAAATGATTTTTTTTATATCTCTATGCTATTCTGCAGAGATCTATGGAGGCAATATACAGTACTTATCACAAACACTATATATTTTTCACTATCTTGCATTTATCAAACAAATTTTTGACTGACATCACAAGTAATATTTTATTGTGTGTTCTTTGTTTTAGTTTAATCATAAATGAATGCATCGACAAGGGAACACAAATACCTTATATTAAAAAGGCTTTAGCCAGAAACTATGGTGTGGTGGTGTTAAATACCAATGACAATTACTTAGGAGATGGAAAAAAGATATCTAAGAGTGGTACCAGTGAAGAACATGCAATTTATGTGTGGAACACATATATTTCAAGTACCAATGCATCAAGTATTATAATTGTGGCACATAGTTATGGAGGGGTAGTGACTGTAACATTGGCAGATAAGGTAAAGACGGACTTTGAGAAGAGAGTCAAGGCTATTGCTTTTACTGACTCTGTCCATGGATATTCAGAAATCAAAGTGTCTCCATTTATGAAAAAGGTGAGAAAAATACTAACATTACTAATAATATAAAGTGTGAATTTTATAAGTTTGTGTATATGCAAAAAGTCACCTCTGGAACCACAGCACCTCTCAGAAAAAATCTTTTATATGTATATTATTTCAAATCGCCATAGGTTATATTATATCATGTAAATATATTTTATTGTTCAATCTGAATTAAGTTAGCAGGCTGCTAGTTCCATACATAGTTAACTGTTATCTGTAAGCATTTTACATTAAGTAATGATCTTGTTTATTTAAGATTGCAAAGAATTGGATATCAAGTACGTCATCTCTGGACACTGCTATGACAACTCCAGATTATGACATTACCAGGGTGTCAGCAGGTAAATATTATACTGCAACTGCTATGATCTTTTTGTATTACACTTTGTAATAACTGTTTTCATTTGTCAATTACTTTGTTTTTAATAACTGATTGTTTCAGGTCACCCGAAACATGAAATGACATCTTATACCTGCATGGATTCAGTGTTCAAGTTTTTTGAGGACACATTGAAGAAGTAATTAGTAATATTCGAAACTTATAAATAAGAACTAATGTTCAATTTATTATAAGTTAAAACAAAACAAATAAAGCACAAAACTTAAGAGTTACAATCAAATTTTATCAAAACTGTTAAATGACAATATTATTAAGGACAATGATGGAATATGTTTAAAAATATTCTACTATGTATTTATATTTAATATAATACACTGTACAAAATAATCTTACTTCTTTTTGCCTTTTGAATAATGTTTCATCCAATATTTGATGTCTTGTTTGTTTGCTCTGACTCCCAAAACAGCTGATTTGGAATTGACATCTTTCATCACAAAGGGAGAGAAACCTGCTGTGTAATCAGGATCCAAAGCATTTGTTTTGTTACGTGCCAATTTGGTGGCAAACCTTTTATGTATAGGTTGGTCTTCCGTTAATATTGGATATTGGAAATGTTGGCCACCCCTTGGTGTAGGAAGGCTAAAGCGTTTTCCTCGGGAAGTTAATGGTTTACGTCCATTTATATGAATATGCTGGTTTCCTTCGTTGTCAATGCTGACACCAACTTTTCTCAAAGTAGCATGACCACATTTAGGGCAAAACAATTTTGTCATCACACTTGTGGTTTTAAAGCAGGTTGTACATCGGAAAATAAATGTGCGTAGTTGTTTGATAACTCTGCCATCAATTGCAGTTACATTCAAGCCTATTTGTTTGAGAACATTTTGCATGGCAAAATCTGATGTAATACAAGCAACTTCAACTGTTTTATCCTCAAATTCACCCATATCCATTTCTTTTTTCTTTGCTGCTAAATTACTTGGTGTTATCCACTCCCCTTCATCGCTGTCAGATGTCTCATCAGTCTCCGAATCTTCTTCATCAGATACTCTAACCATTACATTTTCAATATCCTCATTGCTTAATTTAATGCTTTTAATTTGTTCTGTAATATCTTCAGTTGTTTCATTTTCATTATTCAATGTATCTAGTTCAACATCAATGATCTTAGATTCTAGGTCTCCTGTTTCTAATATTGATTCTTTATTATCAGTGTTAGTATTTCCAGCAGCATCTGTATCTTTTATATCTTTAGTATCTTCACACTTAGTGTCCAGATTATCTTCAACATTTTCAGTGCTGGCTTGGTCTTTTTTGCTATCGGGATGAAGAGTGAAGTTACCAATACCAGTAACTTTCACGAACTTTTGGACAGTTGGTGTGGTTTTCAAGTGGTCAATACCTACAAATTCCTTCTCAAGTTGGTAGGCAAGCGCCATAACCTTAATATCAGTGGCTGAGAGACTCGTATAATCACCAGTTTTTTTGGAGAATTCGCTAACCAATTTAATGTTTTCTGTAAAAACATCTTTTATTTTTAAGTCGTAAGGAAGTACGACAAGTTTTCGGCGTTGTCGGTCGTTTGTGATTTCGTCGATTACTTCCTGAATTGTGTAAACATTATCTGCGAAATCCTGTAAATTTGCTGCTTTTATAAACGCCGTGGTGTCCACAACCAAATGTTTTATTTTCTTCGACATTTTCTTGCTTCATATAATTGTAGATATCAAATGCAATGGTCGCTGATCATCAAGGAACTAGTTGGCGATATTCCTATTTTCACTAAAGTGGTGAAATCTGGTAGACTTCGCGAATATTATATTAGTATCATTTGCTGAAACTTATCAAGAGTGCCTACCGTAACTAAAATACACGTGCAGCATTCATTTATGGATGGCATGGCAGAAAAAATCAATTGTCAACAAATGGCACTTTTAAGTTAGAATATCAACCATAGTCAAAAGAAGCAAAGGAAAACTATACGGTATTTCATTGTCATTTAAAAATCTTTAACGCTATTAAATATTACTAAGTATCTATTTGAATATTATTTACTTCATTACTAATAATATTAATCTTAGAACTGCATTGATATACATATAGTCATAGCACATCGTGCTCACAACAGTTTTTTTTTTCTATCTATATTTAAAAAATTACTCTATATACAAAACTACAAATAGTTGCTATTTAATCGACCTCCTTGCCTGACGCTTTTGCAAAAATTTACTTAAATTTATTCTGAGTCTTTTCCTAAGTGTTATGACATAAAAGAGAAGAGTTACCCGAAATAACAAATAAATAATAACTTTTATTTAGCAAAATTGTAACGACATACATTGATTGACATGATGTGATACAATAATTTATAATAATATTTCATGGCATTCACCACATGTTACAGAAATAAAAAAATATGTTATGGAACCATATAAATTAGAAGAACCATAGAACCATAGAACCATAGAACCATATAATTTTCAAATTGTGATGTCATTAACGTATGTTTTCACGGAAGTTATAATTTCAACTCAATTGAATCGATTATGTAGTGACCCTGCCTGCCGAGCGTGGGGTCCCTGGTTCGAAATTTATGTGACAGATAAATGTTTGTTCTCGGGTCATGGGTGTTTGTGATGATGTGATAATTGTGTATGTCCATGCCACCCGCAACACAGGGAATCCTAATGCTGGGGTGTGAGTGTGTGAACGTTTATTTATTTAACGTTTATTTATATTCCTATGATCTTGACTCTTTGAGTACCACGGGTTTCGGGTCCCCTTGAAGCTTGATATTCAAAGGATCTCTAAATTACTTTTTGTTTTAAACACCTATATTAAAATACTATTTGATTATAGAGTAATTAGACCGTATTTTAACATAAGATTCCTATTAGCTCTGTTGCTCAAGTCTAGTGTTTTGACATTATTGACAATTGAATTGACAGTTGTTTTAAAATAAGTCCTTTTGGTTTTTAAATTTTTTTATTATTTGTTTCTTGGTTAGCAGTTGGTTTAATAAAAGTAAACAATACATTGTTCGTTAAATGGTATCCTAACTGGGATAACTAATTAGCAATGAGTTCAAAACGGTCTAAGCGGCATTCAAACAACAAACATTTTGCAATAGCAGAATCTGTCAGCATTGCATTAAAAATCCAGCTGGACAAATTCCTTGCTGATGAAAATGATACCGAGTTGTCGTTTCCATCATTTTTATCTGCTCAGGAGCGGGGGTTTCTTCATCAAACAGTCGCCAAATTGGGCCTCAAATCTAAGTCGCGCGGGAAAGGTTGGTATATGAAATTTTGAATTCCTATCTTTCGTCTAGAGATTCCAGTATTCGAATTTTGAAACAAGATTCTAAACGCCTGGAATTTTCGTGAACTAGATAGAAAAAAGTATGATACTCTAAAATGTTACACTGCAATACTTAAAAACATTCGACATATGTTCACTAATGATAATGATTTGATATCATTTTAAGACTTGTTATCTTTGCATTAAAGAATGTAACCTATAATTTGGTTACAAACCTTCAAAATTGGTCACCGTCGCCCGTGGACATGAGCAAGACCAAGGGTATCACTGATATGTTGTCAGCCAGGACATGAGAAAAAGGTTAGAAAGACAGTACTGGCTCTCAAGCTCCCTGACCGAACACGACACTGAAGCACTGAAGCAGGAGGGTGGTAGCTAGCCAGGCAGGCTTCACGGAAAGATAATAATACCAGTAATAATATTAATTACTTAATAATAATACTGATAATATAATCCATACCTGAAGCCCTTCCACTCTGCCTGTTATAAAATTATTAATATTAAAATTAAGTTACACATGTACATGATTTTGAAAAACAAGTTGTTTGTAGGATTCTTGTGTTAAATAGTATTACTAAAAAAATTAGTTCACAAATTTATGTATTGATTTATTTATATATCCATATAATATATCTTTCAGGTGTCAACAGATATATAACAATATATAAGCGCGTTGGATCCACCATCATCCAGTCTGATGCTAAGTTGATTCTGGACTCCAATATGAGATGTACTATATCTGAACTTTTCAATGCCTTCCCTATCACTAATAAGGAAAAGGATGACCTTAGTGTCAATGGTGATAAGGAGAGAAGCCCCCAACAACCTCACAAGTCACTTGGACAGCTCAATAATGGAGTAGCACTGGTGAGTAGCGAGCGATAGATATATGTTTTTTTATCAGTAGCCTGTGTTACCTAAGCTTTTGTCATGACAAATTGACATTATTGTTATGGACAGTAGCACCTAATGATATAATGATCTGATTCACATGTTGAATGATGAAACTTCTGAAGTACTTTTTAAAATTCTCAAATTTCAGTTTGATTTATTGTATTCTTAAACAATAATTGTGCATGTTGTGCATATAGATTATTAACAGTGTTTGACAATATTCAACATGTTGGACTGCATCATTAATGCCATGAGAAACAAGATAGGGCAATGACTTGAGATAAGCAATACTCTTTCAGTGGATAAAAAAGGAGTTATTAACATATAAAGTCTCCAGGGGCACTAACTATTAAGGTATCCTAAGGATCCATATGTAGACCTGCATTGTTACTAAATTTAAATTCAAATGAAACTGTTTAATATCCTGATTACCTCAAAAGTACATAAAGACAAGCTATTTTTTTACAATACATAAATTTCTGTTAGCTAATATGACTAATTAATATTAAAAAAATTGAATACTATATTATTATTTAAAGGACACAAGTTCTTGATATGAGTTTGAGATTTAATAGTAGTAGCATTTGGCTCTGAGTAGCAAGTATTTTCATTAAGGATTTTTGTTATTTTTATTGCCTGAAGTGTTCATGATATGGACATGCTGTATCCATAAAATAGATTTGGCTTTCGAAAAGTTTTCATGCAAACTTATCTCGCAACAAAAATTTTGTAATTCATTTTCTTGTTTTTTCTTGGGATTTCGGCAGTTATATTAGTGAATAACGAAAAACATGGATTTCAGAAAGAAAAAATTAACACTCTGTATATTATTGGTTTTTATTGGCAAACACTTGATGACAGAATCATCAATGTTAATAACATTTAGATGGAAGATTGTTAATATTATCTTTTAATTTTACAACTTGACAACCATAGAACCTAC
Source organism: Megathymus violae (assembly GCA_003671415.1). Classification (NCBI taxonomy): domain Eukaryota; kingdom Metazoa; phylum Arthropoda; class Insecta; order Lepidoptera; family Hesperiidae; genus Megathymus; species Megathymus violae. The sequence goes on from PDGT01000054.1 coordinate 1,544,241, forward strand.
AGATAAACAGTAAATTAATATAATTTGTTTCTTTAGTGAAGTCTATGTTCCCTAAACCTATAGCCACAGGTGTAATCTATTTTAACAAAAACCTACATTATTTTTACCAATAATTTGAGCTGTAGGACGCTCTTTGGTTACAGATCCTTGAATGGGCAAGGCAAATCTAGGTTTCCAACTAAAATGGTAATCTTCTGTAGTGTAATTGCAGAGAATGTGGGTGTAGATGTGTCCTCTGTTCCATTACAGACTTCAAATTAGCAGTTTTGCTTTTGCTTTTGTCTTGGCTTGTCTCACCATCACAACCTCATGCCCTATATTAGAGCCAATATACAATATTTGTAATAAAGTCAAATGTAAATTGAATGCTTAAAAAGTTCTTTGTTAATGTATGCTAGTTGGAGAGATATAAAGGTGGTCCAGAACAAAATGAAAATCTTATATAATTTGACAAATAAAAAAAAATGTATATCATTTAATATGGTTGTTCTTAATTGCAGCTGCTTCTTAATTGTCTTTGATTAAGATTAGCTGGTACAGCTATTACTATTTCCCATACAATTATTAACTATGTTAATTTATTAAATGTTTTGGATTTTTTATTGGCTTTAAAATTTTATTGTAAAATGCTTGTTATGCAGGTTCCGAACACCACATACAATCCAGAGCTCATCAAATTTAGAGAGAAGCTGCCAGTCTATGAACAGAGACATGAACTAATAAATGCTATAAATCAGAATCAGGTTTGTATATGGGAGTGGTTTATTTATATATGTAAAATATTTTTCATTTCTTAGATTTTGAAGTGTAAAGAGCTCTATACATATTCTTAAGTACAAGCTGACTACCCAAAGGTATACTGTATTGAATAGAGAATGAAGCAATGTTGCCATTATATGTAGAAGCTCAAATTTTTAATCAATTCCCCAATATATCTAATGTTAAATCCCCAATATATCTATAGTCCATAAAATCTATCAGAAGTGCACATATTATATTATTTGTACTGTGCATCTGAGGCACCTTACATAAGTTTGTTTAAGTATTAATAATTACCAGGACCCAACTAAGATATTTGAGCAATATATTTTATGCTATGCACCAAACCTGCATTTGACATAAGAAATCATTGGTAAGTACCTCTACACTATAATGGTGTAACCACTTATATATTATATGTGCATATATAGATATTATGTAACTTAATTGTCCACTGCCCGTTGCTTTGGTGAGAGGCTAAATTTGGCAAATAGTGTGTAGATTGATCAGAATACAACATCGGGGCAGTTGTTAAGTTGAAATTTTTAAAAGTCAAGTTAATATAAAGCATATAAAAATAATTATGATTTAAAAATTACCTTCCGTTTGTTTTAACGCTTTTTTAAATATTCACACACTCATACCTCACGATTTTTCGTTTTTGGGGGTGGCTTGAAGAGTAAATTAGACTTAACAAACAACCACTACCCGAGAACAAACAATGATTTATCACAAAAATATCTGCCCCAGTCAGCATTCGGACCCGGGTCCTGGCGTTTGAAACCCAGGGTCACCACCAACTGAGCTACTAGGTCATTGTTTTATGTAATCGTATAATATTTTTTGATTACTTAGAACTAAATATATCTAGTCGTGTACTGTAATAACGTGAAGCAGGTAATAATCGTGGCGGGGGCGACCGGGTGCGGGAAGACCACCCAGCTGCCGCAGCTGGTTCTGGAGCACTGCCAGGAGAACGGGCAGGTGGCGCGCATCTACTGCACGCAGCCCAGGAGGATCTCGGCCGTGTCCGTCGCCGAGAGGGTGCGTGGTTTGACTGTAAACTTTAGACCCCTAAACAAGCCGCTGATTGTTCTACAGTTGTTATACGTATACGAAATACATTACGCGTTGTTAATGCACCAAATATTAGTTAAAGAATGTGTTTTCGGTTTTCGTAACTTGTCGATAAACGAGCAGACCTCATGGAACTCTTTCAAAATTTAACCGGTTCCGATGGACCGCCTGCAGCTACGTTCCTGTTTTCCACCTTACTCCCAAAACTCGACAAAAAATGTAAAATTAGATCTAACTATGGAAAGTTGCGTTGGGGCCGAGTTCCAATCACGAATTAATAGTTTTCGAAAAAAAGTGAGAATTGATTGGTTTAATTTATTCATTGGTTGTGCTATACAAGTCTCGACACGTTGTAGTGGATATGGAATATGCAAGTTTTTACAAGTAACAATCGCTGAGCTTAAAATATTATCTGCCTACATTGATAGGTGAAGTCAAGCCAACATTTTAGTTTTAATATCGGAACCAGGTAAATTTTTAGTGGACCCCCGCTTACGAATTGTGAACCGCTATTTTGGGACTACCTGACGGTAAGTGGTCACCGTCGCCCGTGGACGTCAGTAACGCCACAGGTAACACTAACGCGTTGCCGACCGAAGACGACGATGGAGGTCCGCTTTATTACTGGCTCTTATACACTGCAACATTTTACAGTTTTGTTTTAGAAAGAAGGTGGTACTTAGCCAAGCGGGCAAAATACCCTACTACCATGCAAGCACCGTCCACGTAGCTTCGTCCGTTGTTAAGTAGAGTGCACCACACCCCAAGACTGTCACTTATGACTAAAATAATTTTTAACAATGTAATTGTTAAACAATGTTTAAAATATCTTTATTAATAATAATAAGACTTTATATAGTAGTATGTACGTTATATGCGATGAAGCGTATCATCTAAAACATATACGACATCGAACTCCGTCGAACACCTCGACGTACGACGTACGTACGTGAACGTACCACCTGTACGGACGGCACAGTTTGCGTCGTCATTCTTACAATGTGAGAGTCTTCAAGAGGAGAGTGAATAGGCCCTTATAAGTCGGTGCGTTCAACATCTTAGATTTCATCACCACTCACCATCAGGTGGGATTGTTGTCGAGCACTAAATTATCGTATGTAAAAAAAAAGACATTAGTAATGTACTCACTCATTCTGTGCCTATATTATGTGATATAAAACTACACATTTTTAAATATATTTAAAACAAAAAATATACTGTGTGTTCGTCTTAACCGGCTTGTTATGTTTATCCGTCCAAGTTGACCTTCGATGTAACCAAACCGTACAAAGGGGGATTGTGACGTGATGATGGTGACACTTCTGTCATCAGGTGGCGTACGAACGCATGGAGAAGGCCGGCCAGTCTATCGGCTACCAGATCCGGCTGGAGTCGCGCGTCAGTCCGCGCACGGTGCTCACCTACTGCACCAACGGGGTGCTGCTGCGCACCCTCATGGGCGGCGACAGCGCACTCACTGGTAATACACCACGTCTCACTAGATGTCGCTGCGTGATCTCTTTTTCTCATGTTTAAACCTGGGTTCGAGGATATATATCAATTGATATATATCCGATATATATCAAATGGTTTTTTATAATATATATCAAATGTTATATTATTGAGTAATTTTTGGCGTTTGTTACCATATTTCTACTTCCCAAATGTAGATGGCGTTGGAGTAGAGTTAAAACATACTGCCTAATATAAGTTCTAATCCATAAATGGCAGGACTTCTGCCGGTATTAATGGCGTCTGTCGCGTCAGAAAAATTTCTGTTTTTTAACACATATGCAAATGTTAAATATAAATAATACAATAAAATAATAATATGACTTTCATACAAAATGGATATATATCAAACTTCTGATATATATCGGATAAATACCATAAATATCTGATGTTTTGATATTTATGATAAATATCGGATATTTTCGAACCCTGGTTTAAACGTGTCTCTCGCACGGGAGACTGCAGTTCGAATCCTAGACGCACGTCAAATTTTTCAAATGATTATTTTTTTACTTGCCTCGGTGAAGGAAAACATCGTTAGGAAACCTGCACGCCTGAGAGTACACTTCTCAAAGGTGTGTGAAATCTGGTGTGTATTATAGCTTTAACCGCTCTTATTGTGAGAAGAGACCGGTGTCCAGCAGTTGGACCATTATAGGTTGTAATGACGATCATGAGTATAAAACGAATGTTGTTGCAGGAGTGACCCACATCTTCGTAGACGAGGTGCACGAACGAGATAAGTTCAGCGACTTTCTCTTGATTGCGCTGCGGGACGCGCTGCCGCGCATGCGCGATCTCAAAGTGGTGCTTATGTCCGCCACCATGGACACACAGAACTTCTCCAGGTACGGCCCAACTGCCTTTGCTGACGCAGTTGTTGAAGTAACTTATAATTCTATACTATCCTGGACAGGAAATAACATGATCCTCAAAAGGAAGTTAAAATATCCTTCATAATGTTAAGTAAACACAGTACTATATACTAAATGTAGAAAGCGGAACAGTTCAACGATTATGCATTTGTATCGTAATACGGCTCACGCGCGACCGCTCTACTTAATTTATTAATTCTAGTTTTATGACCAGTATGTGACAAGGAACCACACGGGTGCTGCGTGCGCGTAACCTTTAGCCATTTCACCAATTTCTCGCCAATTGACGCGCTACCTGCCTACAAACTGTGCTGTAAGGAACTTCACTTCGCAGCCTAAAATAATATCGTGTTGTATTTTTGTTTTGTAGGTACTTCAACAATTGCAAGGTGATAACGATCCCAGGGCGTCTGTACGAGGTACAACGCTATTTCCTAGAGGACGTGCTGCGACTGACGCAGTATCGCACCAGGAAGATGGCACAAGTCGAACGCGAGCTCAAGAACAAGCTCAAGGGCGCATCGCACAGCTATTGGTCACATCTCGAAGGTCGAATCTCATTTTAATTTTAAAAATATTCAGGGGCAGCGGTGGGATACCTTTTTTCCTCCTTGTAGAAAATTATGCAATATTGCTGATTTTTAACTTAGACGTATTTTTAAACTTCATAATAGATAAACTAAGATCCGAATGAAACATTTACCTGTTACATAAATAGCCCCGGCCCAAGTACTTTACCCGGAACCTATTATTTTATAGGTAGGATCATTAAGAAATGTACTACTCGGTCGCCTAAGATAATTGGTCGTGTAACTGTCAAATAATTGAATGTTTGTGGTGAGATTCTTTTTTAATGTAAGGTGTTCTGTTAGTAGGTCTAAAAGCGAACATAGAGGAGAGCGCTAGTACCAGTAAGGAACCCGCAGAGCCCATGGACTCCGCACTACAGGCTGACATGGACGAGTTCATAGAGGAGTGCTTCAATGAGGGCAGCTTGGTGAATTATAATTGTTTTATAATATTGTTGATTCATTATTGTGAACAGAATAATGAGTGTAACAATTTTTCTGCTGACAACACGCCGTACAGATACATCATTTTGACCTTGACTTTGACCTTTGATCATGGACGTCCTTGGGCGCAAGTTGACCACTCACCATCAAGTGGTCCATTTGCCAGTTTTTCGGCTTTTGAAATGCACAAACAATTGACGAGTACCTCCAGCTTTTCTTTAACACTAACTAAAAGGTTTAGCATTGATTTAATATATATTATGTGCTGTTTTACCTCACATATAATTAAAAGTCATTCTCCCACATTATTCAGTCTCAGTGGTTTTATTTTTCTTGTAAAAATTTAGAAATTGATACGCAGCTAGAATGATAGAAACCACTGTCACAATGCGGTGTGAAAAAATATTGCGAAGATACCTAAATATATCAGAGATTTTTCAGTCAAAAATTTCCTTTTAAGTCGTGGGAAGCAAGTTGCTTGGAATTTACTTCATATCAGAGAGAGAGAGAGAGAGAGAGACGAGACGTGAACCTGTACAATGTACTAGTACACATATACTGGATATGTGGAAATCGATAATCGAATCGAGTCGATCTTTCGAATCATATAATCGGAACATTAAAAGCAGAATTGCTGAGCAATTCAATTTTTATTTAGTCAGTTTGATTTGTTTCCTCACGCGTCACTACCTGTTTTAATCTCAAGCTCTCTCCCTACAAAAATGCGTTTAGCGGAATAATGATATTATGAATCATGTAACCAGCATGTATTGTGAATATTTTTTTAACGGCTTTCGAAAATCTTTGTTTTTCTTCGTGTTTTCGGAGTTATTGTTTAGGGTATAACGAAGATTGGTGAAAGACTTAATAAAATGCACTCATATAATTATAATAGTGCATTCAGTGTTCATACAACAGACACACGTTGTGTTGACGGTGTAGTGTGTCGGCAGGACTCGTTCAGTCAGCTGCTGTACATGTACCTGTCGGAGGGTGTGTCGGCGGACGCGACCGCGCGCGGCGGCCGCTCGGGGCTCATGGCGGCGGCCGCGCGCGGCCTCACGCACACCGCCGAGCAGATCCTGCGCATCGGTAAACACCCTTGCATTGCAATAATGTGGACATTGTCGATCAAATAAATGATGTTCTATTTAGTCTGTTATTACAATCACTATTGTAATATTTATTTGTGAAAATAATAATTTAATTGTAAAATTAAAAACATTATGGATGTTCATCATTACAATTCATTACTGTGCAACTGTTGGGTTCGGGCCTTTTTTCACAGTGGAGGAAAACTCGTTGTTCAACTCAATAAAGGTGTATAATTTAGATAGTTATAAAATTATATAACGATATTGACGGTTAAGGTTACACAACTCGATCTACTGCTGTGTGTCAACGTATGCTAATGGTGTGAGCACGAGGTGCCACACATATTGTCCATAGAACATGTAATTCTTTCTTTCTTTTGTTTCTATAATAGTAGTAATGTTTATCAATATATTTCGACCCAATTACATGGGTCGGAAATATCGATTAATACACAAAAATCGTGAGTACCTGTTACAGTTAAAATGTACAATGTCCATGATGATATAAGTTTAAAATCGTATGTTTCATTAATAGAGGCTAGCGTCTTCCGAAAATCCATTTTCATGTTCTTCACTGCTAGTTTTTCTCCGTAGGTGCGGACCCTCTGTTAAAAGACAAAAACGGAAAGACTGCATACGATTATGCCGTCGAGAACGGTCACACCGAATGTGCGGAAATGCTCGCGAACCTCACGAAGCCAGAGGAGGTGAAGGGCGAACCAGAGGAACCGGAAAATCCCGCTGACAACTTTCTTCTCGACGTATACCATCACTCTCACACCGAAGACATTATAGACCACGAGTTGATGCTCGCCCTCATCAAACACATCCATCTGAACTTACCGAAGGGGAGCATCTTGATATTCCTACCGGGATACGACGACATAATGACGCTGCGAGACATGATCCAGACATGTACGGAAATGAACGCTCAGAAGTACCAGATTTTCACACTTCACAGCAACATGCAGACCATAGATCAGAAGAAGGTGTTCATTCCGCTCCCGCACGCTCGTAAGATCATCGTATCGACGAACATCGCGGAGACCTCGATAACGATCGACGACGTCGTGTACGTAGTTGACTCGTGCAAGGTTAAGGAGAAGTATTACGAGTCGAACGGCGGCGTCTGTACGTTACAATGCGTGTGGACTTCTCGAGCGTGCTGCCAGCAGCGTGCCGGGCGCGCCGGCAGGACAAAGCCCGGCCACTGCTTCCATATGTGCTCCAAACGCCGATTCAGGACCCTCCCCCTCAACTCGATCCCTGAAATACTAAGAGTTCCATTGCAGGAGTTGTGCCTCCATACGAAGCTGCTTGCGCCCGGCAATACGCCGATAGTGGATTTCCTGTCCAAGGCTCTCGAGCCTCCGTCGTTCCTAGCTGTTAGGAACGCCGTGTCGCTCCTCAAAACCATCGGGGCCTTGACGCCCAACGAAGACCTGACAGAGATTGGTCAGCACCTCTTGGATCTGACGGTAGAACCGAAGCTAGGAAAGATGCTTCTCTACGCCTGCGTAATGAAGTGTCTAGATCCCGTCTTGACCATCGTCTGCAGCCTCTCCAATAAGGAGCCGTTCCAAATATCGGCTGTCCCGGAATTCAGGAAGCGAGGCAGCACTGCCAGGAAAGAGTTCGGAGCGGAAAGCTTCTCCGATCACATGGTGCTCCTCCGGGCCTTCCAAGCCTGGCAGATCGCTCGCGGCAACGGCACCGAGCGCGCCTTCTGCGCCAAGAATCTCATCTGCTCGGCGACCATGGAGATGATCGTAGGATACCGGTCGCAGCTGCTGGCCCAGCTGAGGGCTCTAAGCCTGGTGAAGTCTCGAGGTTCCGGAGATATCAAGGACGTGAATAGTAACTCGGAAAAGTGGCACGTAGTGAAGGCCGTGCTCGTGAGCGGGCTTTACCCGTTCGTGGCGCGCGTGGACCGCGAATGTGGCAGTCTGCGGACGGCCAAGGAGGTGAAGGTGGCATTCCACCCCAGTTCGACCCTCCACTGCGGAGGTGGGCAGGCCGGCTCTCACAAGTCCGTGCAGAACCTGCCCACCGATTGGGTGGTCTTCGAGGAGATATCCCGCGTTGGCAGGTTCTGTTTCATCCGCTGCAATACACTCGTCACGCCGCTGACGATCGCGCTGTTCGGGGGGCCGCTGCGATTGCAGCCGAGCGCGCTAACACAGCGGGCCAATCCCCCGGGGATATCCAGCGATTCGGACAGCGAGGTCGACGAGAACAATTCCTCCCCGGACACGGCCGTGCTCACACTAGACGACTGGACCGCGTTCACGGCGGACGCGTCGGACGCCATCAGCGTTTTCTACCTCCGCCAGAAGCTGTGCGCGCTCGTCATCCGGCGGATGTCGAACCCCACCAAGACGATGTCACCGTTGGACGAGCAGATTCTGAACGCGGTGGTGCAGGTGCTCGGCGCGGAGGAGAAGAACGTAGGGTTGAGCCAGCCGGCCGGGATCGGGCAGAGGCCGAAGCCCCTTACGGTGGACTCAGGCAACTGGCGTATGCGTATCGACAGCGAGGAGCACCGGCCCTACCCGCACTACGGACAGAACGATTACGGCTACTACGGCAACCAAAACTATTACCGGAACGGGCGCGCCGCCTGGCGGAGCGACGGGCCGCAAGGGTTCTCGCAGCCGTACGCCGGACCCAAGGGCCCGATGTCGCCCAACGGCAAGACGCTGCTGGCCAACATCGAGAAGTACGCGGAGGGTGCCGACGGGGGCCCCACCAGGTACTTCGTGGCCAAGGCGGACGATCTCCACACGGTGGAGATCGTGCACAACAGCGGCGCCCCCTATCCCTTCACGCAGAACACCGCTAAGAAGCTCCAGAAAGCGAGGCAGGTGGGTGGGCCTTGTTTTTTTACTTATTACAAGTTGATATGTGATGATTTTTTTTTTCAGTCATTTATTTATAGAATGCATTATGTTGGCATTCAATTATTTTACTCCTTTCATTGTACACAAAATAAAATAAAATTGCTTTAATTCCCTGGTATGAAACTTGCCGGTTTTAATATAAGAAAAGTTTTTTTGTTCATTTCACGACATTATAAACGCGCATTGTTTTAAAATATTCAAATACCATGTCAATCAGTTAAATAGTTCGTGACATTTTGAACGAAAAGTTTTAAAATCGACAATTATAAATAATTCTAAAATCATTATACTTATTCAAATTCAAATAGTAGACAAACAGCAAAGATATTATACCGATGCAACTTTCTTACGATACTCTCCGATTGATAAACATTTGTCGATTCATAAGAATTTTTTTTATTAAGATTGAGGTATCGTACTCGTCGCTACCGGCAACAGAGTATCGTTATAAAGTTCAGCTCGGTGAGAGCTCGATCCATATTGTACACGCGGCACCACGGACGTAGTTCAAAGTGCGTGTGCGTCAGGAGGGCTCGCGGGTGGTGGTGTTCTTCACGTGCCCGGGCGCGTCCAAGCTGACCGGCTGCGCCACGCTCGCGGACTGCGGCGCCGGCGCGCTCGACTGGATCGCCGTCGCTCCGGTGCCCTACCACGTGATCAGGTAATTGTTTATTTATGTATACGCCGACGTCAGTGCACACGATTTTTTTTTCTGCGTAGTTCTGCAATTTATAATGTACCTGTATCTTAAAACTACGAATAACTTCATGATCGTAACATAAAATAGAAACTATCCTTAAGATTTCTGTAAATAAAACTAACGATCGAGCGCCACGTCTTTTACCGACCCGTCACACCACACGGCGACAAAGTACGGAACTTCTTTAAGTTTGGTTCTTAAGTGTTTATGTGGCCGTGCGCCGTCAGCAACGACGAGGCGTTGCCATGGGCTCCTTTCACGTTACGTCACCTCGCCGTGCACGAAACCGATAGTACCTCCGTGTAGCGGCCCTACATTATTAGCCAGCTTCGACCCGACAATACACGGCCATGGCGGAAGCTAGCTACGCGTCTAACTATACTACCCTTCTTTAAAAAATGAACGTAATTTTTTTTTATGTGTTTCTCGTACCGAGGAGCGAGTTCACAGGCTGATGTACCGCTTTTTTTTCTTCGTCGACAACTCATCGTGTACGTCCCCGGTCTAGCGGACGTGGATGCGCTGCGGTGACCACTTACAGCCACGTGGCCTGTCGACCCATCTGCTCGCTGTTACTTAAATTAAAATACTGATACCTTTCTGTATCCGATTGAATGAGACACCTCCTAAAATCCCTCTTCATAATATAATATATTGAACCACCGCCGACCGATCTCCTCGTCGATCCGACAGACACGTG
>PDGT01000054.1:1558411-1651739 GCA_003671415.1 Megathymus violae
TCACTTCTGCTGCGCCTGCCGCTCGGCCTGCTGTTGCTGCTCGCGCGACTGCAGCTGCTGCAGCGACAGCAGCGCTATGCCCAGCTGGTCCTCTCGCGTGAACGGCTGCGCCATCTGCCGCAGCCACCGCTTGCAGATCTGCAAATCGTGTACACGCATTGTTGACATACTTTTTACCAAGACACGTGGTCGGTTCGATCCGTGTGCAGGCAGTACGCAATAATGCTAGCTGTACATTTTCCGTTAAGGCATATATTGACGCATATATAACGTAACATGTCCAATGGGCAGTCTGTGTGTTGATCCGATGCCTGGTGGCGCAGGTCGGAGGGGTCAAAAAGACTTGCGAGCACATGTAGGTACCGACCGACACACGTTGGTCTAGCGAAACCCACATCGAGCATTACCGTGAAGGGTCAATTGTGCCCAAGACAATAATAGAAAATAATTATTTCCCCTTTTAATTCTTACTTCTACCTCGTTTTTGAGTTAAAAAAATATGACAAATACCTGCTTGTCAGTTTGATTTTTTTAAATGAACCTATCCAGAAAAAAATTATGATTAACTTTTTCTGCAGCTACTGCAAAACGATGCCTACCTAATATAATAAATGTAACAACAGTTTCGGTAGCGGGTACGGTAATCACTCGATACATTCCACAGCTGGCGGATCTGGTGCTGGAGACACGCGGCCGGTGCAACCATGTCGGCGATGTGTCGGCAGGGTCGCCGGTGGGGGGGGCGGCACCTACCTGCACGGCCTCCTCGGTGCTGAGGTTGCACAGCGAGTCCTTCAGGTGGTCCTGGATCCAGCGAGGCAGCTTGCCCCGCTTGTCGGCGCGACTGAACCGCTTGTCCGCGAAAATCATGATGCCGTAGTCGGTCTTGCCCCTGTACACATACGCACGCACACAGAGACATCAGAAAGGATTATCATAGTACACATCGCCCTGCGTATCACGAGTCTCGGACGACAGGCATCTAGAATTCCTACTTCAGATAGTAAGAGAATAATGTATTGAAATTCTCCTCTAAACAGCACTGGCCGTATTGCTCCAGTGATATCCTGTACATCGCCGACATAATAATATAAAGATCAATTTGACGAATCTACATATTGTCTGAGGTTTTTTTACTTGTATTCATTTTACAGATATCGATAAAAACATGTTTATACTAATTAATTTGTTGGTAGTATTTGAGAAACAGCAACAACAAGACACCTCACACCGTATTTACCTGAATACGGTGCTGCAGCCGCAGCAGTACCTGCGTGACAGAGAGGTATATTACACGCAGTCCCTTGCTCCATCGTGACCCATCGGAGTCCCACCGGACGCGCTCGACGCGCGATCATTACTTAATTGATTAGTTTTAGTTTAGAACCAATCCGTGACCAGTCTCAGCAGACACTTGGGCGCTGCTTAGTAAAAATATATTTTTTCACGGTTCACATTGGTCCTTCGAGCCGCATCCGAACGAACGCCCCAAGGATTTCAAAATAATAAAATATATATTTTTTATGTTAATAGCCGACAAACTAGCAGACGAGCCACCTGATGGTAAGTCACCGTCGCCCATGGACATCAGCAAGACCAAAGTTATCACTGATGCGTTGTCGGCCAGGAAGTGAGAAGTAAGAAGGAAAGTTTAGTATTACGCGTTACATTTCTGAAATGTCACAATGTCGGTGTCGATAATTTTTGTAACATAACATGTATGTATATTGTGATAGTACGAGTTAGTTACGTTACCTGAGCACTCTGCCCACGCACTGCGCCGCGTGACGCATCGCGTCGAACGTCAAGAAGTCATTCTCACGGATCTGAACGCACAGACATACGACAATTAATAAGAATACTTGAAGACCTGTAGCTCAGTAGGTAGCGAGTAGTAGGTAGGTCGCCTGTCGAGCGAGAGGTGTCGAGGGAGACGTTTATGTGACAGATAAACGTCTGTTCTCGGGTCACGGGTGTTTGTGTGTCCGCGCCACCCGTGACACAGGGAGACCTAGTGCGGGGCTGTGACAGTGAAATTAATCGGGCGTGTCGGGTGAGTATCTGTTGAAGTTTAAAGTGTAAGTTGGAGCATTAATAGACACGAAAGGATCTCGGTACACTTGGAACGCCGTCGGTACAAGTGTCGCATGCATCTTCGGGTCCGTTCCATGTGGCGCTCCGGAGACGAGGCGCGCGGGCCAACTCCGATGATTGTTACTTCGATCGAGTGATCATAATCTTAAATAAACTGACTGATCGTTATACTGATTTACAAATGTTTGTACTCTTAATTGACCGGTCTCTCTCTCTCTCTCTCTTATTACTGTATTTTATGTATGAAATTTAATTAAATGGCAATAAACTGAATTTAACATTATTAACAACAGTAACTCTACTGGTGTACTGGAGTAGTATTAAGTGAACGAAACGCCGTCCGGCGGCGGGCGGTCGGCACCTGGTACTGGTCCCGCAGGTAGTCGAGCCGCGCCCGCAGCACGCGGCTCTGCGTGAACACGTACGGGATGCCGAACATGAGCACGGCGCGCCCGAGGTGCTGGTGGAAGTCGACGCCCTCCGACACCTTGCCGCGCGCCACCGACAGCAGCACCGCGCCGCGCCCGCTCTCGCACGCCTGCGCACGCGACGCACCCGTCACACCGACACACACACACACACACACACGCTACTTGTTACTTGTGCTAAATACATGTTCGCATGTAACACGTAAACGGATTATAGTGTGCTCGTTTATGGCTTTGCTATTTTATTTATTTACTAAAGTTATTACATTTAATACATGGTAATTACATAACATTAGATATAAGAATAATATTGTTACTAACAAGTATGTATTCTATATAGTGTCCAAAGTAAATAACTCATACTTGCTATCGTCGTGTTGGTAAATAGAAAAAACAAGAAAATATCAATCAACCGCAGTAAGTTAGTTACATACACTGTACAGTGACACCGTACTGACCACACATGTACACCCAAACGCCATGAACATATGTACATTAAAATATTAACATGTTTGGAAAAGCGAAAAGAATTTAAAAAATCTTATGAAACAGTTACATATATATTATCAGTTGGAAATAATACTTATAAATGTTTAATATGTAATTAATGGTGTCAGTGTACCTATGAATATATAAATACCTTGATGTAATTAATCAACGCGAAGCTAGTTTCGGCGGAGTCCTGCGTCTCTATGAACAGCAGCTTGTGTCGTTGCAGGCTGGCCACCACCCCTGCAACCGACAACCCGACCGGTACAGTTTGCTAGCCCACCGCTGGGCATAGACCTCACTTAGATATCGGAGCGAGGGAGAACCAATTTCTTTCCAAATTATATTATAATTTTTAATATGATATTAAAGTTCCTAAAAAGCTAAGGAACGGGCGAGTAGAGGAAAATTAATTACCTGTATTATTTTATGTTCAGTAATCGCTCTGATCAAACTACAAAAGATTAAAAAGTTATTGCCGTTACAACACGTTGCCGCGTTGGGCAATGTTATGTAACTTAAAAAAAAAGGTAACATACTGAACGTTCTCGAAATCAGTTCAACCATGCATGCACCATTAGCGTCCGAGCAGACGAAGCGAGGCGCTCACCCTGATCGTACCAGGCGCCCACGACGCTCTCCAGGTACAGGTACGAGGTGAAGAAGCAGACCACGCCGTCCGGCACGCACGCCGCGATCTGTCACACGCACACGCACGATCACCAACTGTCACTCGCTGACAGCTTGCGGTGTCAGTGTAGCTTGTGTCACTATTGCTAACGTCAATGCCGCTAATGTCATTTTTGCTTATGTCAAAACTGCTACATTGACAATATTGTTACTGTAAATCCTGCTAACGTCAATACAACTCAGAACAATGCAGATCGTGTCAATTTTACTACTGTCAATACTGTTAATGTCAACGTTACAAATGTCACTTCAACCAGGGTTATCGAAGCGGTTTGAATGTTACTCCATTTTAATTTTAAGTGCACTTTTTTACAGAAGTTGTACTACCGAACCCTGGACAGGGGTTCCAGATAAGGTACCCGTGCGAGCCAACCATTTATGTGACAGATGACGGTTTTTTTCTCGTGTGGCGGTGTGAATACACACCTGTTTATTTATTGTTGTTATTTACGTTTCAAAATTTATATCATCGCGACCATTTAATATTTTAACTGAAACGAGTACTAACGATTTTTTTATTTTAAAAACAAGATTGATCATGCACGCATGCATCGTTTTCGCACGGTTCGCACCTTGGTTCACGTCACTGAAGTTTTAGCAAGGATCCTTTATTTTCTCTAATAATAAATACAGCCTGTGTTACTCAGGGATAATGTAGCATTGTAATGGAAAAAGAATTTTTAATATCGGTTCAGTAGTTTTTGAGTTTATTCGTTACAAACATACAAAAATACAAAGCTTTCCTCTTTATAATATTAGTATAGATACAAGTGGCGCACCTCGACCAGCAGCTGCCCGTAGTTCCTGATCACCGCCACGTCCTCGCGGGTCTCGTACTTGGACGAGATGGCCACCTGGTCGCTGCCCTTGGACACTATCTGCATATTAACGGCAATTTACTTAAGCTTACGTTAACAAGCTCACACCTCCGCACTAGGATTCCCTGTGTCGCGGGCGGGATGGACACACAAACACCTATGACCCGAGAACAAACATTTATCTGTCACATAAACGTCCGCCTCGGCCGGGAATCGAACCCGGGACCCCTTGTCCGGCAGGCAGGGTCACTACAAACGGGGCTAGGGGCTCGTCTCAATGTGACATGAATGGCAAGGATGCCTGGACTAAATTAGTGTCGAAACCAGTTCCGCACAGATTTAACTAAACTTTTGTAATTACCATATGTTGTTTAAAAGATGTGCTGAGGAGTTTCTTTCGCCGTTTCTTCTCCTCATTGTTAAATCACCTTTTCGAAACGGTGGTAGAAGCAAAAAATGACGTTCATAAGTGAATTTACTGAATACCTATATGATTAAATGATTTTGTGTTTGTAAAAATCAAATTCAAATAAATGTCGTTTCATTACATTTCCACGCTCCCTACCTGTTTTTACGTTGAATATATTGTAAATAAAATAAAAAATATGCAGCAGGAAGCAGTGGATGCATGTAACAATTGTTTAGGTTCTTGATGGTATTTTTAAACGTCTGTAAGTATTGTAAAGCGAAAGCGAGGGCTAGTTACAAGTTGGAATACAAAGATAAACTTTGTAATCGTAATAACTGAATTTAATAGTTGAATGCTATATCCATAGCTTTTAATAAAAATTCGAAAACATATAAAAATGGCCATAGATAGTTTATACTTGGGGTAATAGTGAGATGATATTCCATCCAAAATAGACCAGATGCGTCGCTTCAAAACCAATATCAATGGAAACTGTCTAAAGTTGTAAAATCAATATAACACACTAAAGTTTGATTGTTAAGTTAAAAAAAAAACCTATTTTAGCGGAACAAATATTTTTCCGATCACCAACTAAACATGGCGGGTACGTGTCATTTTGACGTAATGTGTCAATCATACCACCTGTCAATTATTTTACTTCCGGTCACGTTTTAAAACATTATATATTCATGTTGTTCTTTCCTGTTACACATACCGGTATATATTTTTGCAATCACTATATTTTCTGTATATTTCGCTGCATTTTCATCAATATAATGTACATAATATATTAATAACACGTAAATTTACAGTCTGATTCGTTGGTGTCAATGTTGCATTTAATTTTGTTACAAATTATTGACACCTTGTTGACGATAATCGAGTGATCACTCAATATGACCAGTCAGGTGACGCACCATGGGCAGGATGCAGGGCCTGGCCAGCGTCATGGTGAAGGAGCTCATGATGACGGGGTTGAAGTCCAGGATCTTGGGGTACATGTCCAGCGGCGACAGCGTCCCTGGACAACGTTATAGCGCACACGTAACCGACGGATACGGTAAGGTACACGATATTTAGAACAAAAAATTGATTGTAGTAAAAATATCGCGATCTGCAGAATATTTCACGATTTAAAAACAAACAATACGACGATTACAGAAAGAATGAGAAAACGAAGGTAAACAAAACCATTTATATACATAACTATTCATCAGAAGACCCAGTGGTCGGGTTAGTACCCGAGAGAAAAGTCTCGATTTCGATCCCCGGCCGAACCAGACATTCATGTTGCGAGAAACATGTTTGTAATCGAGTCGCGAGTGGCACACAATGTTGCCTGGCGCGGGCGTCGCTGTGCGAGCGTTCCCTTATTAATGTATTTCAATCCAACGTCATCAACTCGACCGGCGTTCCTGGGTACTCTATCGGTGCGTGCGAACGATCCGTATCGTATTTTATCTAAACAATTCGTTAACTCCCAAAACATCGAATCGACAAACGGTGAATGCGTTAAATGTAACGCTCACCCGACGTGATGATTACGCTCTGGAACCTGGCGAACACGGGCCGCATCGCGATCGACGAGTCCATGCACCTGAAACACACAACAACACGCATACACACACACAGACAGGTACGCACACAGACACAGACACACACCGTTATCTGACAGCAATAACATTGATATGGCAATATTATACTTCGGTACACTTTGTTACCGGTACAGAGGGCAAAACATTTTTTTTGGGTTTTGTCTGTCTGTCTGTCTCACTACGTATCGCATTAAAACCACCGAACAGATTTGGATGATTATTTTCGTATTCGTTTCTTATATTATGGGGTCATAATGTAGGTCATTACTTTTTATTTCATATCGTTTTAAACTAATGTCATCGTGGAATTTATACATTTTATTACGTAGCGGGTACTCACGGTACGTTTTATTTGTCGCAAATATTTCGACCCAATTGCACGGATCGTGGTCACGGCCGAAACTGCGGCGGCGGGCAGACACCGTCGACAAGCTGGCGGTAGATCAATCAACCTACCGTACGTCGTAGTTCGTTTTTCTTGTTTACGCGACACTTGCTGTATCTTCGCGGACCAAACTTTGCACTTTGTGCGTTTTACATAAACTAACCGCTGGATTCTCCCCTCCTCCCCAATTGTGCCGTATCCATGCAACTGGGTCGACATATTGGCAACAAATAAAACGAATCGTGAGTACCCGCTACATAATAAAATGTACTTTTTATTTCTTTTTAAGAAATGGATGTATCGCAGGAGATAAAAGTTAGTGTGGATGTTTCATTAGGAGAGCAGAAATATTTGTTTGTGCTCGGTCGCAATTATTATGCCATCCATCACAACATCGCTTGAATCGCACGAATTCATGAGTACGCGTTTCGTAAACGCCACAATAACTACTGACGCCCCGCCCCACTCACGTGAAGTGCAGGATCGGGTTGGAGACGGTGGGCGTCTTGTCGTCGTACGGCTCCACGATGACGGTGAAGCCGCGCGTGTAGGTGGCGACCAGCGTGGCGAGGTGCGTCATCAGGATGAGCGACGCGAAGTGGCCCGGGTCGGGGATCTCCAGCGTGCGCAGCAGCGAGGCGAGCCGCGTCGCGCAGAACCGCAGCGGCTTGCGCTCGATGCACACGCGCTGCGCGATGTCCTTCAGGAAGCCTGACGGGCCGGATTCACGTTGTCCGCGAGCGTGCAACGGAACGGAACGGAACGAATCAGGCTTCTCAAAATACTACTTGGTTAAAAAAGTGTTGTATTTTTTTTTTAATGTTAATAGCCGACAAACGACCAGACGAGCCACCTGATGGTGAGTGGTCACCGTCGCACATGGACATCAGCGAGACCAAAGGTATCACTGATGCGTTGTCGGCCAGGAAATGAGAAGGTGAGAAAGAAGGTACTGGCTCTCAAGCCTCCAGCCGGAACACGAGTAGTTTGGCGGCTGACTCGAGCAGGAGGGTGGTAGCTAGCCAGGCTGACTTCGCGGAAAGATACCAATAAGAATAATACCAATTATAATATTAATGACTTAATAATAATACTGATTTTACATTTCAATATTTATAATTATTATAGTTATATGTCAATACGAAAATAAAATAACAATAAAAATTACATAAAATGTTAATAAAAATGTAAATAATACCTATACCAATATGAACTAATTGTGGATTGATAAATTGAAAAATTTTAATGCAATTGTTAAAAATAATTCAAATACAATTTAATTGGAAGTTGATTTTAACAAACGCTTATCGAACGTGAAGCTACGCAGTGCCGGAAGCGATGCGGCAAGTGACTCCCGAGGGGATTTACTACACACGGGGCAGCGCCCACTGCTACTTATCACAACGTACATAGTTATACGGCCCTCAATGAATGGATGTATATGTGAGTTGCAAGAACATAAATTCAAATACAGTGGTTTTGTGACATCGTGACCAGTGAACCAGTCAGTGACACTCACATCAACAACATCTCCAAGCGGCAGACAAACACACAACATTAAGTAAAAGACACTAAAGTATCGAAGAGTACATAAATGACGCCGACCCCTGGTGGCTCTAGCGGCGCAATCGACTCCGCGCTAGTTACAGAATTACTCGGCAACCGGAAAATGCTGACTGAACAGGTCAAGAATCACTTCGAAAAGATATTAGAAGCGAACATTGCCAAATGAGGCTATCCCCGCGCGCCCGCCCGACGTACGCGTACCTGCGGGCGACTCCTGCACCACGTGCTGGATGCGCAGGCGCGTCTTGACGTACTCTATGAACCGCCTGAGGAACCCCAGGAAGTGCTCCGCGTTCCGGATGTTGCCGGGGACCACCTCTGCAACGGTGCACACGTCATATCAACTGTATTGAGAGCAAAATGTCAATGTGTGCGTGAGATACGACCCCACGTCCAGTCCGACACGGGCTGTCTGCAAAATCTCGTAATATTCAATAATCGTCCAATCATCAACTACTGGTTAAATCATTAATATTTATTGTTACTAAAAAATTTAAATTTATATGAAATAAAACTAACATTACTTGAAATCTCTATTAAAAATAAACATGTCACATCTTAAAGTATTTGTTACAGGTTTGTAAAAATAATATGGGCTGTACACAGCTCAATGACGCGACCAGGCGTCAGCGCTGATTTTCACTGCAGCTTAGGGTATGGGGCAGCTTGTGCGTGTCGCATGCTAACAATTATCATTTACGTGAGCACTTATGAATACCATTTAATTATTTCATTTTTTTATGGCAACAATTGTCGACAATGTGTTCGAAAGTAGTCTCGTCTGTCTATCTCACTTAATCACACGTGTAACGTTCCTCTTCTCTCTCTCTCTCTCTCTCTACCCTACATATCAAACACCGTGTAGTGCACACGTGACCCGACCGTTGAGCACCTCGTCGGGCAGCACGGGGTTGGCGAGCAGCGCGTCCGCGTCGCGCGCCGCCGCCGCCTCGCGGAGCCCCTCCACCAGCTGCTCGTACTCCGCCACCAGCCGCGCCGAGTCCTCCGCCCTGATCCTGCACGGCACGTTACGACATTAACAACGCGTGCAACCATCCAGAGGATCCAACGTAAAACCTCTGCACAACGAGGGCCTCCCCTGCGACTGTGACGTCGAGTGCGCATCGGACTGTCAGTGCATCTGGTAACGTCCGAGCCAGACGTGGTAAGTTCTGTACCGTGAATTATAATTCTCTCCTCGTGTTACTCAACACTGAACAATAGACCAGGCTCTAGCGACAGATCTCGTACAAGATCGCTTGGATTTATACCCTCCAGTTTTTATCGCAACGGTATCCGTACTTTGCACCCGCCGGGCTAGCTACCACCCTCCTCGAATACAAACACACCTAATATTCCCCGTGTTGCGGCTCGCATGGACGTATATAATTTTAACTGTAACAGGTACTCACGATTTTCGTGTATATGATACAAGTTTCAAATCATACATACATAAATAAATCATCACAGCCGCCCAAGTTCCACGAGTTTGCGCTCAATCAAACATTTATCTGTCGCAAATATTTCCCCCGACCGGGATTTGACCCCAGATCTCTCGCAAAGCAAGGTAACTACAGAACTACATGCTCATTTTATATTTTTACTCTTTAAAAACGTATTCATGATTTAAAAATGAAATATTAACTAATTATCAAGACGTTTTGATAACATTTAAAAATTTCCTTACAAAACATGTTCTTAGAAAAAATACACACGCGGACAATGAAAAAACGGTTCCGTCTCACTTTTAGCTAACAGAGCGGGTGGAACGTAACATCACGGTTCGTCCATGGTGTCGATACACGCTGCGTACGAAAACCACAAATCTCACTGAGCCACCGCCTTCTCGAGCTGCTGCAGCGCGGCGGCGCTCCGGTCGACGGTGCGGCGCGTCACCCTCACGCTGAGCGCGTCGATGCACACGTTGTCGATGTTGTGCGCCTCGTCGAACACCACCACCGCCTCCTTGTGCAGCTCCTTCGACACCACCTCCGCTATCTTCGGATCCAGCAGGTAGTGGTACGAGTAGACCACTATCTCCGCGTGGATTATCTGCGGGACGACACGACATACGTCTCATCGACCGTCACCGTGCCCGAATACTTCGGCGTTCATTAAGACGTACAGAGTGACCTTCAACAAAAGTGACCAGGCATCATAGTCTCGGCTCCAATGTCAGAGCTGCATGAACACCGACATAGATGTACTTCACGCCGACCACCTTGAAGTGTCCAACTTAGCAGTAGTATCACTAGTTGATGTTTCGCCAGTTCTCCTCATCAGAATTACATAATATATATAAATATATAACGATCACACACACACCCACGCACTAGGTTTCCCTGTGATGCGGGTGGCATGGACATACATAAGACATCACAAACAACCACTACCCATGGGCAGAGAACGAATACCTGTCTAAATACCTGCTACGATCGTCTGTCTGTCGTCGTATACAACATATTATTATCTGAACACGCTTATCTCAATACTAATGAGGTAAAACACATTTAAATCGGTTCACACATTGCGGAGATTAACGTGCACAAACACACGGACGAGAAATTAGTTGACGATGTTGTATGACAGTATGTCAACTTACAGCAAACCTGGACAGGAAGTACGGGCACCAGTTCCTGTCGGCGCCGTACTCCTTGAGGGCGTCCATAGTGTACACTCCATACGGCAACATGGACTCCTTGCCTTCACGGTTGAACCCTTCGTAGAACTGACCTGCGATATTACTTCACACATGTAGCCTCGATACAGACCGACCCACTAAATTCTTTACGTCACTAGGCAACAAAAAAGCAGAGCAGATGCACACTTTACAATAAATTGTCCCAAACAACAACAGAATCATCATTACCATCACCATGCCCGACTACTTGCAGCGTTAATTAGGGCGTACAGAGTCCAACCTTCAACATGAGTGACTATGCATCATGGTCTCGGCCGTTATTTAGCAGGGTGCACCGTGACCAGGACAGGTTGACTAGCAGTCAACGATGGATATAGACCCTTACACCCGTAAACTGATGTTCCAAAATAAATAAAATGTAATATAAAATAAATAATATGATTTGGACTATTCGATTCACTCCATATTGGTATTCATTTATTTTTTATAAATAAAATAGTGCACGGGTTGAATGAAAACTAAAAGCGCAGTTGGGACAATGAAAAAAAAGTGTCAAAACATTTTTGCTTAACTTAAAAACATTCATTTTTTTTTAACTATTTTTCCAGTTCGTCACAGACATACGGCCCACTCAAAAGCTGCTAGCTTACTTCGGAAAATTTTTTAGGAAATAAAAAGAAACACATGAAGTAAATCTAGAAAGCTGAATCAAAAGTATAACAACTTTGCTGCAAAAAATCTTACGCTTTGAATACTATCGCGCATACCTTTTCATGTAGTTTCCAATGATACGATATTTCAATTTAGCTTTAAAATAGTATGAAGAAGAATTTAAAAACTGTAACGTACGAACATGCATGAACATTATGGCCTAGGAAATTATAATACAATGTACTATTATTAAGCCTAAAATCTTACATATCGGCACTGAGCTATCCCTCTCGTGTCTGTCTCTGATGTAGCTTGCCGTCAGTGAGTGGCACTTGCCGTCCACCAGCTTACCTTCCCTTTCTCTAGATACCTGTCAATTCATTATTACATGATTACTATTTACATATATGAGCTACAAGGTATTATACGCCTTGTAAATTTTTTTTTTAATATTCCAATCATGTTAAAGTTAACTAGATCACAACATAATATAAAACAGTATTCGTTAGTTTGTATTAGCATGTGTCTGTGAAGTTGTGGGAAAATTGTGATTATCTCAAAAGTCACTACAAATATTCATGTGGTTTTTACCAATAGAGTAATTGATCATAATGTTTCAACATTAAGAGATTATTACATTTGTAATAAAAATTAATTTGTTTCAGGTGCATTTATGAATGTAATGATTAACGATTTTTGAAATAAAGCATGGACAAGCTACTAATGTATGTTAGTAATGTAAAGAGAGAGTGCGAATTTTGTGAGTTTATGTATATGCGGAAAGTAATCTCTGAAATCACAGCAACTATCAGAAAAGATATTTTATTATTTGAAAGGTACATTTGCGCTGGATGATCATAGGCTACAGATCAATTGTATGTGTACGACAATTAATTGTTGAACCTGAACAAAGTCGAGACAGGGCCTTAGTATATAATGCTATATTCTTATAACAAGTGTACACCCAGTTATCAAAATTCGAACATAATCATAAATTCTGAATTTAAATTTTATTTCCAAATTATTACTATAGTAACCCGTAGTTAGTTGATAGAAACTAGCATAGATAAGCTATAATTATCAGTCATACAACATTCTAAGTTTGTACTATACTAAATCTTAACAAAAATGTAAACAAACATTTTGACGACCCCATAGACCAGTTAGTAGTGACCCTGCTTGCCAAGCAGGGGTCCCGGATTCGATTCCCGGCCAGGACACACATTTATGTGACAGACAAATGTTTTTGTTTTCGGGACATGGGAGTATTTAATATCATATTTGTGTATGTCCATGCCACTTGTAACACAGAGAATACTAGTGCAGGGGTGTGACTGTGTAGACTTTTATTTATTTTTATGTAAATGTACTTAATGATATTTTTACTGGTATATATTATGTTGAATTGCTCAGAGGCTCATGGCTTGTACCAACTGTAAGTAAATGAACATGTTAAACAATTAAGGTATACTTGGAAGTTTGATGGATAAACTATAGGTAGAAAATTTCATGAGGGCTCCCATGTTTTGGAGAGCTTGTAGACCGTTGATTCTAGTAATTATTACTAGACAAAAAATGTCAATCCATGTTAGAAACTCTTGGGTGCCAAAAAAAAATTCCAAAATTGGAGGGGACAATAATATCTTCGTCAATCTACTATTATACAACATTGTGGTAAAACAAGTTTCAAATATCTTGTTGTATGCTAAAGGTTAAAAAATGTATTGTTTAGTATTCAAGTAGCTTACAAGCTTATTGTAAAGAATAACAACATACCTCAGGATGTATACATAAATTCTTCCTAGAGCTAAGAACTATGCCAGTGAGATTAGGCTTCTCTCCATGGCACTTTTCATAATACCTAAAAAGATTCTTTAATTCTTCCAGTACTTTTTCAATTTCAGGCACAGTTCTAGAGCAGTAGATTAGTTTTCTGAAACAAAGAGGAGAATGTGAATATTTCATTGTTACATACAGACTTAAAATAAATGGTATGTCTATTATTATTAAGGACTTTTATCAATGACACTAGTTAAAAGGACAATTTTTATTTAATTCTACAAATAAGCAGATTGACCAAGTGATTGTAAGTAATGTTAGTGACAACAAACATATAGTTGAAGGTTGCCTGCTAAGAAGGAAGTGGGAAACTATCTTGTGAAAGCGCTTGAGGCTGCAACTGAAACATGTTCAAAGCATTTTGATTGATTTGAGAAGATAAGGGACTATCTATTCTGGCCGGTAGATATTCCACCCAATACAACTAGGAATTAAACTTGGTGGAACAAAGTCCAGAAACTTCCAACAGGGATGTGGCACTATTGCCTCATCCATTGTTCTGCAGCGCATCAGGATTGAGAGATTGATTTGGTTTTAGATATGAACATACATACCTAACATGGTGAGGGTTCTCAATCATATAAGCAACAATCAAAGATAAAAGTGATATTGTTTTCCCAGTTCCTGACGGCATTTCCAATAAACCATGTCCCTGGAAGATATAAAACTGTTAATTCTTCAATCTAATCACCCAGTGATCAGCTTATACACGTCAACTATAGGACGTAGGCCTCGTAAAATTGGCTCCACTCCGACATATCATATTATTGAATTATACAAAATCGAAGAAACCTAGTTAGAACCGATTACATTTACATCAACGACAATATAACCTTAAATATTTAAAATTAATATATTGCAATACATTTCATACCTTAGCATCTAGCGCTCTTTTCAATTCCAACATGTAAGCATATTGTTCTGGATAAATATAATCATACGGGAAATAAACTAGTAAGCCGTCCACTGTAAGCCTGAAACAAAACTTACTAATCAACAGGTACCTTAGCATGAAAATACATAGTTTAGTAGTTTTCTGAGTAACTTACTTCATTTTGTATATATAAACAATTTCTGATATTTACAAGATAATAATGTATGTAGCTCTTATTTATTAAAAATCACATTTGTTTTTAAACTTACGAACCAACTACAGTAAGCCGAAAATTTGCTAGTTTGACAATTTGACATTGTTATCAATGTCAATATCAAAATGTCAAAGAGTAGAGCAGTTAGTTTTAATAGTTATAGGCCTACACCGCCTACTTATGGCATAATCCTACGGCAACTGTGTGAGACCTGATAATCATGGTGCCGTAGAGTAACTGGAACTTCGATTGATAATCATAATGTATTAACATTAGGCCAAAAAGAGGAAAATATATGTTCTTAACTCTCTATACTTATCTATATTATATAAAGAGAGAATGCAAATTTTGGGAGTTTGTGTATGTACATATATACAGAAAATAATCTCCGCTGCCCCGGCATCTATCTGAAAAATACTTTAACCATTTTAAAACTACAATATTCCAGATGAATATAGACTGTATATCATGTAAATATAATTAATTTTTCAATCCGAACGAAGTCCAAAGTTGACCGCTAGTTTTCATATAAAGTTGGTGAGTACGAACTTAAGGCAAAAAAATGCATGTGTGCGTGTTCTTTAAAATACTCTCAAGAAACTCTACAATAAACTTCCACTTTTTACTAAACCTTGCGTCACATAAATATGAAAGAATACAATTTTTATTGTAACAAATTATATCATGCATCTGTTACTTTAATTACTTGCTTTTGATTTAGATATCATTGTTTTTATTGTAATAAATAAAATACAATCCTGCAGCATAGTTGGTAGCAATAGTTGCCGAAATAGATGGTTCCGGTTTGATCCTCGACTGTGTCATTATTTATTACTATCATTAATGTAATTTGTATCGCTTCCCATTCAAATAATTTAAATTCGTATCAAATTAACACGTAGCTATTGGCCTTTAAGATAATCACACAGTAGGTACCAAGACACTTAACAAAATATTTGAATAAATGTACCCTGAGTTTATTCACCCTCTGAACAGTAGCGTATAAGCTACGATTAAATGACAAATAAACAACACATAATAATGTTATGTACTTTGTTTAAGTGACCTCTGGATACTTGATAAGAATTAATTTTCTCAATATGAACAGTACTGTTTATGGAGTACACATCAGTCTTAACTACATTTGGTACATGTTGAAAAAGTTACAACAACACATTCCTTAAAAAATGACTAAAGTGGCCGTTCTGGGTGCAGGTATTAATGGTATATCTTGTGCTGTTAAAATTCAAGATAAATACCCTGAAGTTAATGTAAGTTTTATAATAAGTCTTGTAAAATCGAAATGTGCCAACATATTTGATTTCCTTTTTAAATTGTTGGTTAATCTAGCGATTATTATTACTCGGTACTAATTATTAAAAGATTTGGTAAGTTCAACTCCACGAATTAATAATATTATTACAGGTGACGATTTTCGCAAACGAATTTACACCCAATACTACGGGAGATGATTCTGGGGGTCTCTGGAATCCCTATTTGTGCGGTAGTACTCCAGAAAGGTTTCTTACGTATGTATGAGGAACAAATTCTTATCGTTTTGTAACATTCGATCCTTTGAGAGTCGCCCTCAAAATTGAAATATTTTATTTATTTATTTGTAATGATCACTATGATATTCCTAATGTTAGCATGCTAGTTAAATGTCGATTCAAAATTAACTATGAGACATTTTAATCTTATGTGCGTGTTCGTGTGCATGTCTGCGTTGACAAACGTATGTGATGGAATCGAGAGATATCGTCCTTTTAGAAATACGGAAGTGGTCACCAAAACATATATAGTATTAGCAACCACTTTAGCTAGCCTCTAATCCAAATACCAAACCACACTATGTTACTTTGTCACTCATTTACAATCGATACCTACAAGATTACCTACTAGAATCTATTAAACAAATTTGAATCACGAAAATATTAATTCCAGAAAATGGGGCATAGAGACTTTCCAGTATATTCACGAGTTGTGGAAAGAGGGAGGATACGATATCAGTCTTATGCCCATCTACGAGCTTTACAGAAGGGAAAGGGACCTGCCTCAGCACAACTGGGCGAAATCCGTCTTTGGGTACAGAACACTAGAGCAGAGGCAGCTTGACTATTTAAGCCGTTTGTCTGCGGTCAAATATGTGTAAGAACATTTTTCACTTCCCTAACTTTTTCTAGCATTATTTTTCCTTGTCTAAAATTATTTTCATTTAATAAATATCTAATATTCTTCCAGTAATATCAGAGCTCAAGCGTTAATATCTGCACATTTTTCACCATAATTTTCATTTTAGAGCGGGTCGAACATTTACGAGTTTTGTAGTTTATCCACCAACGATACTCAGTCGCCTCTACGAAAGATTTATAAAAGGGAATGGCAACGTTACCCCAACCAAATTGTTTTCGTTACAAGATCCTAGTCTTGATATTTACGATGTAGTTGTGAACTGCACAGGACTCGGTGCAAGAGAGTTAGTGCCGGATAATAATGTATTTGCGATTCGCGGACAAATAATGAAGGTAATTAGGCCTTTGATACTGTCATTTAAGTCTATTAATAAATTCCAATCATGATACTTGTATCAAATTTCTGAAAACTTAAATGAAATCCGTTTAATTTGAAAATATTATAAAAAACTAGTTAACAATTAATGGCAAATTATATTTTACAGGCAAATAATAATGAAATATTAAGGGAGTGTTACAAGGCACTCTATCTGAACCATTAATAACATTTTTAACTTGGATAATTTTCGTTTTAGATAGATGCTCCTTGGGTTACTCACACGTTCGTCGATGAAGATACTGGAAATTACATAATACCAAAGTGAGTACTTACTTAAATCATTTAGCTTGGTAAATGCGGCCATTTACCCAAAAATCTAAGTAATCCATTAATGTTTTAGCACACACAACTGTGTTCTTGGCGGGACTCACCAAGAAAATAATTATAATTATAGTATTAACGACGAGGACACTACTTTTATAACGAACGGATGTCAAGAATTGATTTCGGGGTTAAAGGTAAGTAACAAGTGTATTAAGGAAATACTTGGATAAATATTTACTGGAAAAGTATCTTGTTATAGAAGAGATTTTGAAATAGCCATACTCCACCACTTTCTGCTTTAATACGAATCAGAAAAATTTGCGATTATCCCATCCGAAGCATAAAACACCCGGTAATTTCTGAAAATAGTTTGTATACTGTTTTAAAAACTTATATATATCCTATTTGTAATAAGAAAAAAACTAAACATAACAACGCGCAATCTGAATTATCAACGACCCGGGAATCACCAATAACTTAGAACCTTTAAGTCTCCGGAGAGACATTAGCATCTCTGCGTGTCCTACAAACTGTACGAGTATAATGGTAAGTGCTCCAACGAACTGTTTAGACTGATGCCAGCGTCACTTTTGACAACACTACGCGTCGTTCCACACACATCATTTCGATCCGTGGCGATCCTCAACAATTTGATTTTCGCAATATTTTCTACCGCGCGCATGTAATTAATGGAATATGGAATGAATTTTCTGCGGAATTGTTTCTGGTGGGCTATAACATGGGATTCTTCAAGAAAGGCGTAAAAAGAGCTCTCCTTCAGGACAGGCGATGTAATAGCGACTCCTCTCTGGTCGCACACGTCCGTAGGCGGCGGTGACTGCTCAAAATAAGGTGACACATCTGCTTTTTCGTTCTTAAAATGATAAAAAACAGGAACCGAGGACATAGCGTGTCGTCTGAAGCTCTTTTGAAATTCAATTATTTGCGTTGATTCATCCAGTCGACTACGACAGTTTTCTTAGAATGGGATTGGCTTGTATAGTCAGCAGGATGAACTACGAGAAAAATTTCGTTTACGTAAGGATGGACTGAACCCTTTGCATCCTTAAAGTTAATTAAATAATTTAAATAATAAATACAATATCAAGTTATTATTAAGTTATTGCCTTACAGAACGCTGACATCATTAAACACTGGGTAGGCTTGCGACCCGGCAGGTTCGAAATCAGGTTAGAACCGGAGGAGAGGAATGGAAAACTGTACATCCACAATTACGGGCACGGTAATCAAGAGCGTTTTTATTTTCTTTAGTTTGAATACTTCAACTCATAATTGGTCCTCGTGCTCGGGTCATCCCTTATAATCATATGAGTTGAGGCAATAGTCCACCACGCTGGCCAACAAAAATTGGGTTGGCTTGGAAAAACAAAAAAAACTTCCCTCACTTTTGAGAACATTATGGAGAACTCTCTCGCGATGTTTTCTTTAACAGAAGAAAAGAATAACTAGTTTGTAGTAAGCAAATAAATAAAAAAATTAGAGGTGCTTGCAGCATTCGAACTCCAGTCTTCGGTGTACCGGTGTTCGGTGTGTTTTTAACAAAGAGTTTGAGAATTAAGTAAACCACGTTCTCAATAAAAAATGTCGAAGATGCAGAAATATTTTGCGGGTTATCAGACCCAAGCCCCACTATAAATTTCAGGTAACTAATAAGTGAACTGGCAGTATAAATAGCTAACGATGTTTCCGCGGTAATCAGATCAAAATCCATTGACTTTGAAAATAATTGAAATAACATTTGGTCACTACTTATTATAAGTATTCACCTCACCACCGATGTGAGAATGTACTGAAGAGTTTTTATGGTTCTTAAAATCAGAAAATCTATCGATCGACCAGTTTATGGAACACAGTGCATAAATTGTTTACGTAATCCTTGTTAGTAGATATTTTTGTTGGTTTCACTGGGGGTAAGAACATCATGGGAATTTTCTTGTGGAGATAGTCCTTACTCTGATGCACGTCATAGCATGGACATGCTTTAGTGAAACATCACAATCATCCAAAAATCGAGGAAAAAGCTTTATCTGCCACATTCGTGTATGTGGTAATGCAATGACAAGGCTTATTAGACGTTTTCTCACAAAGACATGTGTCTTGTTAAACGTTCCACCTTCATAACTTGCGTCAGTAGCCTAGTGCCAAGGTTGTGATTCAAAGCTGAAATTCGCCATCACAATCCATAACATTAGCAATACTGCGATTGAATTGTGTGTGAAACGGGAGTTATGATCGAGATCGGTCATTACCATAGTTCTACTATAAAGCACTGCCGTATGAATCATTAAT
Organism: Megathymus violae; assembly: GCA_003671415.1. NCBI lineage: Eukaryota > Metazoa > Arthropoda > Insecta > Lepidoptera > Hesperiidae > Megathymus > Megathymus violae. Next base: position 1,578,250 of record PDGT01000054.1, read on the forward strand.
ATATATTTCCAGGAGGCAGTGGCTTCACACTGTTCTGGGGCTGTAGCTCGGACGTCCTTGAAATTTTCGACAAACACATGAAGCAAGAGAAACTAAGTGTGAAATCAAAACTTTAATAATAATAAAATCTTCGTTGTAACAGCACATAACTTCTGTCATTTATATGTAATATAAAACTTATAACAATAACCTTGTATATAGTTCAAAAATAAATAAATAAAGTATAATATCACTACACTACGATTAGCAATCAAGATATTTTACATTGGGGTAATTTTGATAGCGATTTAAGCGATTAGTCCAATTAATAATCTAAACACACTCACTTGATTGTAAAGACAATCGTACAAGTTCTCAGGTGATAAATGTAACTATATATATTATATATAGACTTTATATTATATATAGTATTATATATCGTATACATAGATATTATATAAACTATAAAGGTAACTATATATATTATAGGGATGTATGGATATGAAATTTCGGAGCTGGATATGAATACAGATATATGAATAATATTTTACCGGTTTCGTTTACGGTTACGGATGTGAAAATAATTCGGATTATCCGATTGTTTTGGATAATTTCGGTTACGGATATTAGATGATTTACGACTTGGAAAAAAACAACACCGTAGTAACAGTGATCACGCAACAGTAACAGTTTGATTTTATTTCCAATTATCGTGTAATATTATTATCAACATACAACAATAGCCTTAAAATTAAATAATGAAAACCGTCTAAAATTGTTACGACGCGGCTAGAAAATCTGTCATAACATATTTTATTTAGACTATGCTGCTATCTAAAATTATCCGAAACATTTTTATCAATTCGATTACGGTTACGGATATATTTTTATTTCGGATATCCAATAGTTTCGGTTACGGTTACGGAGCACCATAATATCCCAGAATGTAACCTTATTAAAATGTTAGAGTAACAAATTCTACATTTATTTGAAACTACTGTTCATTGGAACGTCAGAATTACCCTCGAAACTTTTAAAACCTCTTTAATGTTCCTCTACTGAACTTTTACAATGGGAGAAATTGATAATAATGCATCGTAACGTTGAAGTCCAGATGTCCAATTGATGATAATAAATTAAAATTAATATTTGGCACAATTCCATCTGGTGTACGATTTTGTTGAGAAACAGAACTATATGAAGGCCATCGATCGGCATTTACAAACTTAAGAGCCACGTTCAATATGGCGGTATATTTAATACATCATGTTTTTAATTAATTTCGGCCTCTTTCATTAACCTTTCTCCCTGTATCCCTAATTGCTTGTAAGAGGTTGTACTTTTTTCCCAATCCCACCTAATGGTAGTGGTGATGAATTGTAAGATGTTGAACGCACTTATATATAAAATCTTTATTTAATATAAAAACTACAATATAAAATAAAAACCTATTCAACAGGCATAAAGATAAAAATTATCTCAAAACATCCACCTGTACTGCGATAAAGAAAAATGTACTAATTATATCCAAAACAAATTACTTACCGCTTTGAAGGTCTGTATATTTTACCAAGTTAACCAAGAATAAATACATTTATACACACAGTAAACTGCATCGTTGACCAGCGGTAAGAGATATATCTGTTATATGAAATGGCCGTTACTGCTGGATAACAAGCACACCGTGCATTAAGTATTATATTACTTCAATTTGTGATGTAGCAAGTAGGGATGTATGGATATGAAACTTCGGATCTGGATATGGATATAGGAATAATATTTTACCGGTTTCGATTACAGTTATGATATTATTTCGCATTATCCGACTGTTGTGGATAATTTCTGTTACGGATAATTTAGCATTTGGAAAAAAATATTTACAAGGTAACAGTTTGACTTTATTTCTAGTTATGTAATATTATAATCACAGAAACAAACAATACCTTTAAAAATTAAATAAAATCTATCTACAATGAGAGCGACGCGGCTAGTGTAGCGGTCGGCCAGCGACAACCTGTCATAACGTATTTTATTTAGACTGCCGCTATCCGAAATTTCTTTATTGGTTTCGGTTACTGTATCGGATAATTTTTATTTCTGCTGTCTACAATGAGAGCGACGCGGCTAGTGTAGCGGTCGGCCAGCGACAACCTGTCATAACGTATTTTATTTAGACTGCCGCTATCCGAAACTTCTTTATCGGTTTCGGTTACTGTATCGGACAATTTTTATTTCTGATATCCAATAGTTACGGTTACGGAGCTCCATAACCTCCCTGGTCGCAAAGACCTGTATACTTCTATCTCGTTCACTATTCTATGGAAATTACTACGCACTCGTAAAATACATATAATCTTAATTACCAACAAATGTACATAATATATTCATAACATTTTTGAAACAATATTTAGTATTATTTATGTGTAACGGTACAAAATTGGCAACGAGTCTGTCCGCGGCTGCCGGTGGCCGCTACGACTTGAGCACAGTGTCGTAGATGTCAGTTCTCCTCTGCCCACGTATCGGTATCTGACTGCGGACTTCTTCCACGGTGGATACATCTGAAATTTTAATATTATCTATTATCTATTCTCTATTCAGTCGGTTATAACACTCACAACTTAACTATGAAAATATTGTGATTGAATGAAAGGTTAAATAATTGAGCCCAGTCAAAAACAAACCGTTATACGACCCCGTAGCCCAGTTGGTAGTGACCCTGCCTGTTGAGCGTTGGGTCCCGGGTTCGATTCCCGGCCGGGGCAGATATTTATGTGACAGATAAATGTTTGTTCTCGGGTCATGGGTGTTTGTGATGTGATAATTGTGTATGTCCATGCCACCCGTAATACAGGGAATCCTAGTGCGGGGGTGTGAGTGTGTAAACGTTTAAAAAAAAAAAATTTGACCTGATTGTTATATCTGGCCGTATTGGGGCGGCCTAGAATACTCCCCCGAATCCCATGCTGGCAGAACAGATTGAATCATTAACATTATTACTGGTATTATTATCTTTCCGTGAAGCCTGCCCGGCTAGCTACCACTCTCCTGCTCGAGTCGGCCGCCAAACGATACGTCGTGTACCGGCTGGGGGCTTAAGAGCCAGTACTTTCTTTCTTACTTTTTTTTGCATTTCCTAGTCGAAATCGCATTAGTAATAGTCTTGGTCTTGCTGATGTCCATGGGTGACAGTGACCACTTACCATCAGATGGTTCGTCTACTCGTTTGTCGGCTATTAACATAAAAAAAATTTGTCGCTAAGTACATCTACCTAAAATATAGGTATTTTAGGATAGAATAGAATACTTTACTACTAATAATATTGTTCTCATGTAAGTGATATTTGTTATCTTAATGAGAAATAAAGATCTTTAACCATAAATACTTACCTATAGTGCCATACAGGGTGCCAGGCTTCTCGTCAAGCTTGTCAACAACTGCACCCCAAGGGTCCACTAGCGTGGAGTGTCCCCAAGCTATATACCCAGCGGCTTCGTCCCGGGCCGGACTGACCAGCGCCACCCACAGCTGCTGGTCGGTGGCCCGAGCGCGTGCCAATAGCTCCCAATGCTTGGGGCCCGTGGTCATATTAAACGCTCCCGGGTATATCAGGAGGGAGCAACCTGGAGGAGTATTACAATCATGAAATAAGACCATTACTGTGTCAATTAGAGGACATATTTTAAACTCTAAGACTGTTCTTTCCTTTTGGAACTTAAAATTTGCCGAGTATATTTACAGTAGGTATTTCTTCCAGCTGTAAATATTTGTTGTAAGTAATGTGGAAAGCTTTGTATAATGCTATGTAAGTATATGGATTTCTTTTGAAATATCATTGACAAACACAGAGAGCAAATTAGGAATTTCTACCAGATTTATTTTTCAATATGTTTGTATTTATTATAAGGTCTAAAGTCTTTGACCTTATACTATGCATTTATATTCAAACAAACATACAAAACTAATGATTTTTTTTTAACGTTTACACACTCAGACCCATGCACTAGGATTCGACAATTATCACATCACAAACACCCATGACCCGAGAACAAACATTTATCTGTCACATAAATATCTGCCCCGGCCGGGAATCGAACCCGGGACCCCACGTTCGGCAGGCAGGGTCACTACCAACTGGGCTACGGGGACGTCAATTTATCACTTATTATAATTATAATACTTTTAATTTAATGTTTTTTGTTCATCACATGTTATCAAAATAGTCTTGTTGTTGATGATGACTAAATATAATGGGTGTGGCACAGCACATTGCAACTGCTGGAGGCTCCATCGACCACTTCGCGGTTACATCACATCCCACCTTTTTGAGCCATGAGATACGCCATTTCCGAGAAGCGCAGATCGTAGCAGATGCCGACCCCTATCCTGAGCCCCTCGAGCTCGAACGTGGTGAGCTGGTTGCCGGCGCTCAGCACTTCCGACTCCTTAAATGTTATCTTGTTCGGGATATCGATGTCGAACAGATGCATCTGGAATTACTACTCACAATTACTGGCATCATTTCCAAATGACTAATGGCAGTGACAAAACAAAACGAATAGGGGTTAAGGCCGTTGGTCAAGTACCGAATTTGTTTTAAGTCGCGCAATGGGCGAAGTAACTCACAGAATTAATTGTATAAAATAGCAATTGGCAGATCATATGCATAGCTCGAAACTCCGATAACTGTTGCTGGTGTCAACGGTGGGACACCGTACCACTTGATTGAAATTGTCACAGTGACCCCAACTACTGACTGAAATTATATCCAAAATGTTAATTCATGTCACTGTAGCTATGTTATGTTTGTAGCTTCACTAGAACCTAATAATGTTCCATCCAGTGAATGGCCTATTGCATTCTCATAATCATTATCGTATAAAGCGCGAACACCCCGCTTGCGCGGACATCGCCGTTTGCGTTTTCGTTAATTACGCGCACTACAACTGACTGGAATAGCTTGCCCACGTCGCCGTTCCTGCCTACTTCAAGAATAGGCTTCTATAAGTTAACGCATTCAACATCTTACACTTGATCACCACTTACTATCAGGTGGGGCTGTCGTCGGGCAATCTCGTGCATCGTACCTTCCGATGCTGAGCGATGAGCTTCCCGCTCCCGTCCCACACCGTGCATGTGTTATATAGTCGGTCACCGCAGCGCTCCGGCAGCGTGCCGCCCACCACGCAGACGCCGGCCGCCGCCGCCGCCTCCGACAGTGCGCGGCTAGTGACACCCGCCGGCACCTCCTCTGCATACTCGGAGAAATACTCTACAAGAGACACATTTATATAAAGTATAATCCTGCACAGTGATTCCAGCTCTGGCTGGGGCAGTCACAACGGTTCTTAGATGTCAACGCCCTAGGCATATATATCTTTTTAATTTTCATTGTAGTCGAAATGAATGATATTAGGGAACACGTACCATGGACGCAGGAGTAACGGGATAATATTTTATTTTACGATGAGTCTCGATTTGGCTGTAGATATAATACAAGAAGGGTAAGAATGGATCATTGTTCCAGAAATACTGAAAGGCTGAGGTGCGCCCGGGACTTTCATCCATATGGCGGCTCACCAGTTATGACATGAGTGGGTATTATGAAGATTAGCTGAATTGAACCTTTATTTCTACATACTATCAGTTGGTGCTCGACAAAAATTCCAACTGACAGTAAATATCATTTTTATTAATGGAGATATGAACTCGGAAAATTATGTTGAGGATGTTCTTAGGCCTTATGTCCATCCAAACTGTTGGCTTCGATTTTACAGTAATGCATAATAATGAATGTTTATATATAACTTTGTGGACATGTGAGTTCTTGGCAAATGGAGGCCATCCAGGTGTTGCTCTGGCGTGCACAATTGCTAGACTCAACCCCATCAAGCACATACGGGACATACTGCTGAAATGTTTTTTAAGAGATTTGGGCAAAGTGACATCTACCCAACAACAGGAGAATTATCTAAAGTCCAATCGCTGCTGGATAACATAAACAGATTCATCAATTTTACGATTAATTGGTGCCAACAAGTTTTGAACAACAGTAAAGGCCGCACTTTTATTATAATTATCAAATTTTTTCACAATCAATTAATTTTATTAAGGAATTTAATTTATTACAAAAATGTAGCACACTGAACATTGTTAATTTATGTTACTAAAATAACAATTGAAAAAAAAAGCTGTTGTTGTTTTTACATCAATAAGACACTAAAATTATTATTTAAATAATAAAATACAAATGTTACATTGTGAAAAACTATTCCAAAATTCTGATTAGTTGCTTAGACTTTTTTGATATGTGTATCTTTAGTAAAACTTGTGTTGAGATGCATATATTTATGGTATGAAAGGGGACCTAATGCAATGCGTTTTGTGTGTCAAATTGCAGTAATCAAAGGTTTTTACCAAAATATCCTTTAGAAAGGTATAAGTTATCAAAGTGCAGTGGAACTACATCCACAATATACCATTACATTGAATTTGATCATAATCCATTGTGTAAACTAAAGTTGAAATAAAAATATAGATAAAGACAAGTAAATATAACATAATGCACTTTTAAATTTATTATTTTTATATATTTTATGTGAATTTATTTTATAATAAGACAATATAATGCAAAGATCCATACTGGTTCCATAAGGTGAGTTGAAACACTCTGGGAGAGCCACCAAGTGAGCTCCATTCTGTTTGGCTTTATGTATTTCCTTCACAGCTTCTGCTATATTCTTTGACTTGTCGGGGTCCACTGACAACTGCACTAGTGCTACCTTGATTCCTAGAATGGTAACCATCTTTGAAGATTACTATTCACTTGGCACTGTTACACAAGGTAAACAGAAATTTTATATTGTAATGTATAATAAATGTTAGAATAATGTTAAAACTGCAGATATGGCTCTATGTACATAATGTAGAGTTGATAAGATATGAAGTAAAAATACATTCAATGTCTTCAACTACATTCAAAACAAATGAAGCGAAGAGAAGGAACTAAAAATGCTACAATAATTTATATTGGCTAATACATAAATGTAAGTAATAATATACATACATAAACATAAATTTCATCGAAGGAAGTTGGCGTATAAAAAACGAGATAGTACCGGCGGAAAGGGGCAAAGATTATCAGTATCTGGTTAGGCTGGTTATGACCACAGAGTTATCATTTTAGCTTATGGAGAAAAAGAGAATATAAAGTATAGGTTAAACTAAAAACCATAAAAAAAACATAGCTAAATTAAAAACCGTAATACAATACTATACCACTACGAAAAAACACCGCTTTTTTTGAAAATCGCGGGTGAACTGCATCTATGTGAGAAACGTTCTCACACATCTTAATATCTTCTTTTTAAATTAAGCACAATTACCTCTTTTCACCATTCTTGACATCTAAATATTTACGTATTTTCCAATTATTAATAAATAATTCGAAAACAAATGAACAATATAAGCAAAATAATCGAACCAACAACCCCGTACGATATTTGGATTCCACTATTTATTTTGTGCACAAATCATTACGAAATACAAATGTCATATGAAGCAACAGTACATACAAATGTACTCTGTGAAAGCACTCAAGCGCAGAAATTATTCACTTAAAACTACGGTAGGTATGTTATGACACTGACATGCTGGTCACCAAATATATTTTTTAATCAGGCAAACATAATGTTTTTGATGTTTCTCGGGTTAACATAATTTTGAGGCAACATTTTGAATTTTTTTTTATACAATGAATTTGAATTAACTTCCTAAAATATATAAAAATAAACAACAATAAAACAAATTTGAATCCTATCCTATCCATCTTGGAACAATAGCTGTAGTACATAATATATCTACTACGTATTTATGATCTAGGCTTTGAAAAATGCTGTCAAATCGAATGTCATATGTCAACAATAACAGAAATGGCAGCCATTTGGCGTCTAGTATAGAACTAGACATACTTGCTGTATTTATTGCTAAATTATCCTTTTTATCGTAGATTTGTGATTGTTTCAATATAAACGATAGATATAAAAATTTCATTTGTTATTTTATTGTTATCAAATTATATGTAAGAAATCGCGTACATGGGATAATTAATTGCATATCACAAATAGGAGTTCTAACATTTTCTAACTCTATCGTTGTTTCATTTACCGCGAATGTATGAACTAGTTTGCAGTGTAAAGTTCATCACACTTAAATTTCGTGTTATTTTGTTAACTGAAGATGGAAGAGCTGAGAGTGTGCAGGATATGCCTTATTACAGAGGTCAAGATGTATGATTTGCGTTCATACCCACTAAGCGCTTACTATGAACCCATTACTGGTATCAATGTGAGTTTGCTCTCATACATCGAAAACTCTTTTTATATAGCAGGTTGCAATATATTTACGTGTAACTGTTTAATATGTTCATTTGAATAATTTTTATTAATTCAAAATATAATTAAAAATGATATAAATAAATTGTAAGAATTTTCCTAATCACATAACTTAACTTTTTATGTTTAGAAAATAGAGCCAAAAATGACTTCTATAAAGAATTATAATTTTTGAATAATACTAAGTGAAATATAACTAATGCAAATAGCATCTTTGCAGCCTTTAGGTGAGTTTTCCTTGCCAACTTTTGCCTGCTATGAATGTGCTACGTTGATAAAGAAGTTTTACAACTTTAGAGAGAAGTGTTTGAGAGGCCAGGCTACATTGTTTGCTATACTCCAGTTCAATGATAAGGTTTGTTAGGTTCTTCTTAATATACAGTTACTTCTTACAAAAAAAGAAGTGTTATGATACCCATGTTCATTAGTATTCTCGTACATGAACACATCCCATCACAAAGACATCTCAAAAAAAACAAAAGTTCGATATCGAACATTAGTATTATACATAAACATCAGCCAGAATCAAACCAGGAACACCATCAGTTATTAGTTGGAGTGACTATTAACTAGGTTACAGGATTATCAACCTTGTATTTAATTAAGATAACATGATGAGAACTTATTACTCTATACTCTATTGCATTTCCAATGTCTTACTCTTTTTACACTATATTTTTTAAGAAAATCAACAGTAGTTTTCTTTGAAATGTGAGTATTCATTTAGTGGAACTCGTGAAAATGATCATATTCTCTTGTGAATGTTTTAGGCTACAGCCGATGATATAAAGAATATAGATAGACAATCACTCTTCCTGTCCCCTGCCCTTGTGTTACATAACATATCTGAAGACAGTATTATTTGTTATAAACATGAGGAGCTAGACATTAAAGATGAACCATTTGAGAATGTAGACAACACTGAACTTTGTAGTGAAGAATTAGATAATATTAAGCAGGAAGACAGTGGCGATGACTTTGCAGCGCTGTCTAGTGACAATGAAGATATTCCACTCTCTCTTCACAAGTCTAATAAAGAGAAAAAAGAAAGAGTTATTAAGAGAGTGAACAAAACAGAGGAATTGGAAGAAGATTCAGCTGATACAAAGATTGATGTAATCAAAAATGTAAGTTAAAATGGCCTTTAACACCACTGGCTTCCATTAGGACTGCTTACTTAAGTGTCAATGTAGTCCGGTAGTATAGTGTTGTTTTACAGGTCCCTGAAAAGACAGTGAGTATTGAAACAGCGGCATCCAAGGTAGAGAAAAACAAGCGCGGGCGGCCGAGGAAGGCGCCACAGGGGGTGCGCCAACCGAAGTCGCGCCGCACGCAAAACACGGGTGGCGTGGTGGACGAAGATCTCGATCTCACCGAGTTCGTCACCATCATGACACTCTCGGTAAGAAATGTGTTCAAATATTTGTCCGTGAGAAATTGCCAATTCAAATTCGAAAATTCTAGAATGTTCACGGTATTCGATGTACAGGGATGAAACCCTTACAGTTTTAATATTAGTATAGGTTTACCTGTTGTACACACTTTGAGGGTTCGCGGAGTTACTACTGTGAATTTTTTTTCATATCACAATAATGATGTGTTTTTTGCAGATAGAAGAGCAGAAGGAAGACATAGTGAAGAGGCAGTCATCGTCCAACTACCTGAACGCGCCGTTCAAATGCAACTTGTGCTACAAGGGGTTCATCGACACGGACGCGTGGAAGCACCACGTCAGCAAACACGATGTGGTCAGTCACCATCGCCATCATCTTGTAGTAGTCGTCTACTATCGTTCATCAATGGGACTCGCCTTGAAGATTATTTAGATTACAAATAATTGTATATGATACGGTAACTGACGACCTCGTAGTCCGGTCGGTAGTCGCCCTGCATACCGAGCGAGCGATCCCGAGTTAGATACCCGGTAAGACAGACATTCATGCGACTGATATATATTTGTTCTCGGGTAATGGGTGTTTTTGTGATGTCATATTTATGTACGTTCATGCCACTCGTAACACAGACTCCGAGTGCGGGAGTGTGTGTGAAAGTTTATATGTATATATAGAAAGTTCACAGGGACATTATTCGTTTTCTTTAGAAAAGGTTTTCTTGTTCCAACATAGGTTTTAATGTAGATTAGCATGGCTTCGTATTTTAGTATATATCAAGAATAATGGTTTGTATTGATATCAGGAAAAGTGGCGCGTGTCATATTGTCGGATGTATGGAACGTCTCTCTGTTTGCCTTTGGTCTTCATGCATATTCCCGATTAAGACGAACAGATCACGCAAGACACATGTTCCCTTTGCAAAATGATCGTATTTGTTAAAAAACATCACCATTCATGAAAATTAATGTATTATTTCAGAAAGCGGGCGACATGGAATGTCCTATATGTAAATTCCGGTTCAAGAGCAAACGGTCCCTGCAGAAGCACTCCTCCAACCATGGAAAGAAATATGCTTGTAAATCTTGTTCCTACGTCTCGAAAACAACGTAAGTCTATGCTATTAGTCTATATTATACATATATAGTACGTATTTATTATAAATAATTATATTTTATATTAATAGAGAAAAATTCACTGCCTCAAAGGATCAACCTCAAAGGTGTTAAAGGCTCCATTCGTCTTTCAAATTAATCTTCCATACCGTTACTCGCACTATATGTATAGTTTAATCGCAATGGTGTCCGTGTGTGATTTTCGGATTCTTTATCTGACTAGGTGTAACACTTCTTATTTTTGAAATGTTCAATTGTTACAATTGCGATGTCGAAGAGTCAGCTGTCGAGTGGGTTCAAGGCTTCCTCCTCGTTGGCCACGAATGGCTCTTTGAATGAATCAGGTTGCCGGTTTTTTAACTTTCAATATTTAAATTTACATGTACGTATACTATGTTACTGATGTTTCCAAATTAATACATTTCAGTGCCACCGGTCACAACACTTCATTCAGTACAGCGACTTGCAACTAGCACAATTAATTTGTTACTTAAAAACGATTCATATTAATATCTATACGTGTTGCCATCTATATTTGTCGGGAGAAAAATTGACAAGATTGTAAAAATTATGGATAAGGTCAATAATACAACTACATTAAATGACTCTTAATGTTTGGACAGTTACTATGTATTTTTTTTTACAAATCTAATTGTACGTGTTTGTTGTAGAACCCAGGCGAAACAGCATCAGAGATGGCACGAGGGAGTCACGTACAAATGTCAGTACTGCGACGAGGTTTCTACGTGAGTGATTTTTGATTTGGTCCACTTGGTTCTTGTCACAAGGAAATAAGTCAAATTAGTCGCGTATTATTCCACATTTTAAGAAGTGCGGGGAGGGGGGAGGGCTAAACATGAGAGCGTATTGGCACAAAGCGTTTCTTTATCATAATGTCAATTCTAGCAGATTGGTTGCAATAAAATATGACCCCTACTTCTCAAAATAAAACGTAGGTTTTCTGAAGCGAAGCAAAATGGAATTACTATTAAATAAATAAACATTCGAACAGTCAATGACTCCGAACCAGGCTTACGTGTGTTTCAGATGGCATAGGTGTACACAAATATCACACACAAAAACGAAAGACCGTGAACTAATCCAGAGAACAAACATTTATCAGTCACATTAATGTCCGCCTCCCTTTAAATAATGAAGACAAAACTAAATCACATATAATGTAGTTTATATTTGTAAATTAAAGAATAGGTATTTTTAAATACGAAATAAATGTTTTGTTATAATCAATTCTCTTGTAAATTGAAATAATGTAATACATCACGCCAGTAAAAATGTTACATGCCAACTTAGAGCAGACTGCAGTCGAAGTACCTCATTTCTTGAACACATACTGAAACTTGACTGATCGCTTGCAGCAAGTGGACGTCGTACCTGAGCCACGTGCGGATCAAGCACCCGTCGGAGTTCATCTGCGGCGTGTGCGGCTACTCGTTCGTCAGCAAGCTGGGGCTCACCATGCACCGGACCATGATGCACAAGGATGTAGTGGTCAGTACAGTTGGCTGATATGTGTCGGAGGGGACGGGTCGGCTGGCTGGCCGGCTGCTCCCAGTGCTGCGGGCGGTATGAAGGTACATAAATATGACCTGACCTTGTCGCCTCGACCGTTGTTAAACAAAGCGCACCATGAGCAGGATAGTTGGAGGACTCCAGGTGGATGGAATGAGGGACCTCCTGTTGAAGTTTGTTGATAAATAGATTATACACATCCACAAACCCTCAATGTAGCATGGACACATAATTTAGACATCTTTCCACTTAAGACCAGACAAAAAATACTATTTGAAACTTTTCTAATTTGAACCGGCTGGGAATCGAATTTGGAATACCTCGCACGACAGCCAAAGGGCATTACTGACTAGGGTTTGAAATGAGTATATTAAAAGATTATTTTATCTGTTTAGGAGAAGACCGAAGAGGGCGGTCCGTATTGCGAGCAGTGCGACGTGAAGTTCATATCGGAGGAGGCGTGGAAGAGACACATGGTCACCTCTGTCAAGCACACCAAGGGAAAAAACCTGTTAGTGTACATGTGGCTATGCATTGTGTTAGATGATAATTCCACGGAATCGTATTTTCTACAATATATGCCGTGTAGCACCATCTATGTTTAATTATCGAAGCACTTGCGAATTTCACATTACACACTAGACTGCGCTGAACATTACTATATTGCTTATGTGGATTTTGCTACATATATTGTAAGGTTCCTGTCTACCTCCTTCCTAGAACCAACCACGAAATTATTTTGACAAGTTTCATACATGTCGTTTGCAATATTGTGGAGCCAGAAAAAAAATACATAAACTAAAAACGTATGCGAACAGGAACGGGTGCAGAGTGTGCGGAGAGTCGTTCGCGAGCGCGGAGGCGCTGCGCGTGCACCACCGCACGGCGCACGCGCGCAAGCGGCCCAAGAACTACGGCAAGCCGCCCTCTAACACCACCTGGCCGTCGCCCTGCGAACACGTGCGTCACGAACACATATACACACCGGGGGCATATCCGGGGCCGGCGGGAATACGTTCATATCTTGACATCCACGTTTTTCTACTCTCTACAAGTTTCCTACGCCTTTATTACTACAGGAAAAAATAACAGTTCAACTTATTACTTGTTTTTTGAGAAGAAAATTCTTCGGTAATTTTTGGACGTCTCGTTGATGACGGTTAATTAGTTGACACAATGGCGTGTCATATTATGTACTTACATCGAACTTACTTAATTACTTACATCGATCTGAACTTAAATCGATTTGACATCCCGCATTTTATTACGTGCTATATTTGATTTTTCATTCTTTTAATAAAATTGCGGGTTCTGTTGTAGAGTACACCCTATTTTATTTGTAATCATAACATTAACCAGACGAGCTTACAACCGCGAGTACCGTGACCATAATGACGCATAGTCACTATTTGACGTCGCGTCTCTGTGTGCGCAGTGCTCGGAGGTGATCCCGAACGCGCGCGAGTACTGGACACATTTCCGACGCGCGCACCCCGACAAGCACTACCCCATAGAGAAGAACTACGTGTGTGATATCTGCGGGAAAAGCTTTCGGGTGAGCAGACACACTTCAGCTATAGTACTTCAGTAACATAGCAATTGACACTACAGTAGAATAGATTACGTCTAATCGTGTTTTATCAAAAAGTAGCGATCTGTTCAAGATACAGCAGATACAAGATTAGGAGCAGGTACAGGATGTAGAATAGATACAGGGTCAGTAATAAATATAGGGGATTGAATAGATAAAAAAAAGAGGTGGTTCTTAAATCGTTTGTATTTTTGCCTCAGAACTCCGTCATAAATTGATCAATTTGGAAAATTCTTTTTGTTTGTGAGAGTATACTTTCCGTTTGGTCCCACATAAATTTGAAGGAGAAATACTAAGGTAAAAACATTGGAGATGAAACCAAGAAATTCACCTCCATCAAATTTAAGTCCATTTTTTTTTAATATTTGTTATCTTATTATTATTGAAATTAACGATTTCCTTTATTATTTAATAGTTACTCGCATTCGCTTCGCTTGGTAAACTTTACTTACTTTGTAATTGACGTATATTGATTTAAGATGTGCTGAGGAGTTTCTTTCGCAGTTTGTTCTCAAAATTAAAGCATCTTCGAATGCTAGTAGTAGCAAAAAAAACGACGTGCATAAGTGTAGTAACAAAATACCTAAATTATTAAATGAATTTGTGTATGTTGCAGGGCAACGCGTTTCTGGTGTACCACCGGCGCACGCACTCGGAGACGAAAGAGTACGAGTGCGGCGAGTGCGGCAAGGCGTTCTACAACCGCACCAACTTGCACGTACACCGCCGCACGCACTCGGACGAGCGCCCGCACGCGTGCAGCGTCTGCCGCAAGGCGTTCAAGGGCAAAGGTGCCTTGGACAGACACTTCCGGGTATGTTCCGCTGCATGTTAACTGAGGGTTGCATTGAACATCAGCCTTTATGTCATTAGCTGACCAACGAGCGAGACGGGACTCCTAATGGCAAGTTTAAATTTAGGTAAGCCTCTCCACATTAAAATACCACAAGGTGGTGGAAAGATAATGTAAAAGAAAAATTGAAGTATACGGTAGTATAAATAAAATATGCAAATACTTTTATAATTTATAATAAATAATCATCAAAATGTATCAAAAACGCGTCGTACCGCATGGTATTGTAAATTGTAATGTTCTGCCTGCATCATGTTCCCAATAATATTTTATTTCTTCTCTGTTGTTCTCTCATATTCACTTTTCACCAACACTGTAAAACATCCAGGTATCTTAATGTTGTAGTTCTCTATCTGGTGTTCACAATACACTTTTCAGTCATACTTCTTCACTTGGTTACCGCTCTCGTCGAACTAACCCGGCTCGTACTGTGGTCTTCCTTTTATAAAATCCACTATGATGTTTGTCATTTTAGTGTCAAACGTCAAACCGAAAACAATATACAAGTTTTCGCTTACATTCAAGACAATACTAATTATTCGTACAATGTTAGTATATGTAATATAAATAAAATTAAAAAAATATATATTATTATCTTTATGTATATTTAAGTAAAAAAAGTATAGTATATGGGGTAGCCATACACAAAAAGTTGCACCGGAGCACAGCATTGGACTAAAATGTTTATTTATATTACAATGGGGTTCGCTTGGAAAAAGTAAACCGCATGAAATTTTAATAACAAATATTTATTCGTAACTAAAAACAATACATAATAATTTATGTCAGTGATATACCATTTATTTGCCAAATATTTTGATTAATTTTTAAATTAATTTATAGTATAGCCAAAAATTAATAACAAAGGTTAAAATAAGTAGATTTCGGGCGCCTGGATGGCCTAATCCATCCTATGTAAAATTAATATTGGAAGAAATTCCAATAAAAAATATTTGATAACAGTAACAAACTTAAGATTAACTAAAATTAAATAACCTAGTCTTAAATTAAATCGTAAACGTCTAATTAAGTTGAATGCCCAGTTCTTCAGTTTGTAAGAAAATAAAATTACATACCAGAACGTAGCAATCCAAAAATTATGAGATTTTAAACCAAAATTATGAAAGTAAAAGGCGAGTGCGGTGTCCTAGCGCACGTTGTAGGTACCGGCAATCCGTTGTTTCAAAAAGAAGGTAGGTAGCAGTAACTCAGCATAATGGCGTCGACATGATCCATTGTAGTGTTTGAAAAGTAATTTTATCGAAAATAGAAAATTTTTGAAAGTTTATTCAAAATTGAAAAAATTTAAAAATATAAAAAAAAACACTGTGGACAAAAGAGAAAACAACGTTAATTTTGAAACCGTGTTATCACCTAATGCCAAAATTCAAGTTACGAAATTTGCCAATGCAACTTACCCGGGAAATCCGGTGTTTTTCACAAAATATCCATTAATTAGAACAAAAGATAGTCAATTGGAATCCTGTAAGAATATAAATCCTATATGAAATGTACATTCGAACTGAAAATTAAATTCGAGACGAAATATTTTTACGAACTTACTATGAGGCAAAGTTAATCGTTCATTATATGGCGAATCCACAACAAAATTGAAAAATTAAATGCAACAGCAAGCATTACAGCTTCTAAGTCAAAGGCTAGTTACATTATTTTTTGAATTAAATTAAAATAGAAAAAAGTAGAAAATTCACATTACGAATGTCTGCGACTTTCGAAGATCAGCCGGAAAGTGATTAAAAAATCGGCAACGCCAACGTCTAAAAAAAATTTAAGAAAATATTTTTACCTCGGCATCAAGCCATTCAGCCAAACGAATCAAAAAACATAGATCATAAAGTAGAATAACTAAATTGCATATCGCTAACTGCCAAGAAACAACGCGCATAAGTGCCATCTCAAATTTGATTCCGAAATTAATAGTGCCAAACGTCAAGTGACAGCTTGTCTAATAAGTTGACAGTGACAACGAAATATCGACACCGACAGCCTGACAGCTTTGTCAAAAATGATAAAAGTTAATTCAAAGTTTAAAATTGTAAGTTAATAAGTGAGGTTAAGAATGTAAACAAAGTATGAAATAATTTTGTGCAAAAAGGTTTGCAATATGATTTATATTACGATAGGACACGCATGTAACGTAAAATACGTTACATATGATTGCCTACCTTTCTTGATGTATTTAATATAAGTACAAAATATCACATTATTGAACTTACACTCACTTAAATAAGTTCGACGCCGCTACTGCATCACCTGAGGTCATACACATTTCAGTAGATGTATACACATACGTGTAGAAACGGCAGTGTAGTGCAACCTTAGATGCAATGGCACCCCTGCAGTACAATGCATCTTATTATAGTCACTTGGTACTATTCACATATCTCTGTACACCAAGAGAAAGCACACTAATAAGAATATAGATTGCCGTGAATTATTAATACAGAAACACTGTCCTTATTTTTAACGTCGAAAAAACTTATTTTCCCCGCAGAGTCACACTGGGGTGAAACCGTATGAGTGCGAAGTGTGTGGCAAGGCGTTTGCGCAGTCCAACAGCCGCAAGTTACACGTGCGCACTGTACATCTCAAGCAGCCCTCACCGTACATTAGCCGCAGTCGTCTTGAGAAACGGAATAAGGCTCTCGCGCAGAAGGATATGCCGCCTGCGGACTATCTGTACTAATCACTAATCTTGCGATCCGACCTTGTTACACAGAATTTACTTCTGGCACACCAGTAAAAAGTAGTTGAGTGGCGCGTATTGAAATTCAGCAAATCATAGCAATTCAACCACTGTGAGTATGTGAAGCGGAGCATGATGTGCGTGACTTTGTGGCATTGTATAAAAAATTTGTAGTATATGATCATCCCACCCCTGCCATTATGTCGCAGAGCTGGATTGGGATGTTATACAGTATTACATGATGATGATGAATCCCATGATGATCCCATCTCTGCTGGATTTATTGCAGTGTTGAATCGTGTAAATAAGTAATATATTAATAGAAAATGTTTGTAAACGATCTGACTGTAATGATTGTTATATAACTGTGATGATAATTTATTTTTAATAGCTGTTGTCAAATAATTGACAATTAACACTTGAATATAGTTCCATCATTATGATATCATATAAAGGCATACTTATTATGGATGAAGTTTGTAAGATGTCCAGTAACAAAAAATAATAAATTTTGGCAAGCTCTATAATCTGAGAACATCCAGCCCCATAGATTTTGAACAAAAACCGATTTGTAATTTAAAAACATTAAGGTGATGGCCATTCATTGCAAATCATATAAAAAACTTGGTCATTCATGTTTGTTCTAAATCTATATTTCCTCAACTGCTGAGATGTCTATTTATTTAAAATATATATTTTTTATTGGAATATGAGATAATTAGGTGTTATTGAATATATTTTAAGATAAAATAATTAGTCTGTTAAGCAAAGTAATGAATTGTATGACTTAAAATTAGTACAGTAAATAATTCTGTATATGTGGTGTCACAGTATGAATACAATTTTTGTTTATATTAATGCAATTGTATTTCACTAGTTGTAAAGTTATTTTCGCATTACTTAATTAAATGTTTCATGGAGTACATAATTTCATATGACTCAGTGTTTCAGTATCACATATTACAACTAACAATCTCCAGGTTCCCACATCTTGTCTGTAGACTAATAATGGAAGAGCACAGAGTAGTGTTGTGTTAACGACATGTACAGTGTATGTGAGTATATGTCTTTTTTAATGTCTAATTTTAATATTTAAATCGGTCGACATTGGAGCAAAAATCATAAAATGGCGGTAAATTAAAATTTCTACAAAAGTCTTTGGGTTGTTTACCTTTTTATTTCAATGTTACGCGAAATCCTTGTTTATATCAAATGCTTGGTAACAATAAAAAATACATTAAAAAATTAATTATTTTACTAAAAATAATTAAGTAATGACGATAATTCGTAATCTTTAGTATTTTTAATATTTATAACAAATAAAAATGTGTGGGTTAGACGCCGCCATGATGCGCAAAAAGGTAAACAATGTTTTTTGAAATAATTATTTTTGTTCAAAATCTTTATTAAATACACCATCTATGCATTAAAAATTGATTATTACTTACCCATTTATGATTCTACACAAGTTTTTATAACATAAAACCACAAAATAAAACAATCACACTAAAAGAACGCTTTACTCACTCGCGTTTGAAAATCGAACTGAGCGATGAATTTTAAAATGGCCGTTTAAAATCCGAGTTTCTTTTAGATGCTTGTTATTTGGCCTACATTATTATTATTATTATTATTATTATTTCCTACACGTTTTTAATGTTTGAGCGTTCTAGATACAGATTAATAATTTCAAAATAATTAAAACCGATTTCTTAAAACCGTCGACTGACTCAGTCTGCTTAACCTTCACGCATTTTTAAACGTCAGAATGTTTAAATTTAACGGTCAAGCGGGTGGTAAATTTTGTATATGGTAATGTATCTATTAGTAAACTGTGAAACTAATTCTGGGTGATCCCGCGAAATACGAACGCGTGTGATAAAAACGATCATAACTAAAGTTTTGTATAGAAAGCTGTATAAAAAACTTATGTCGTTAGAATAGCTATGAAACAAGCTAACATAAAAAAATGGATAAGTCCAATGTTGCCAAGGAATGTATTCTTAATTCTAATTTGAAATACGGATTAGCGATTTTTTGCCAACATTTTTTTAAATACAATTAAAAAAAAACAAATATATTTCTAAATATTTCTAAATCTGTTTGTTTTATTTACATCATTATACATTATTGTACATTAATCGATAAAACACAACACATACCACCATACATTTTTTTCGCAACATAAACTTTACAAAAAACTCTTATTT
Organism: Megathymus violae; assembly: GCA_003671415.1. NCBI lineage: Eukaryota > Metazoa > Arthropoda > Insecta > Lepidoptera > Hesperiidae > Megathymus > Megathymus violae. Next base: position 1,598,020 of record PDGT01000054.1, read on the forward strand.
AGGCGACCCGGACGCGGAGACGAAAAAACAGATAAGTTTCGACATCAATTCCAAGAACACTGTGAGCTGTGTGTCAAGTGGCTTAGGTTATTAACTTATAGTTTAGTATGATCCGCATACTCATCACATGCAGAGTTTCAGCCGTTACAAGTGTTTAGTTTATTAGAAATCGAACACTTAACCAAGCACTGAAAATAAGCGCAAAAAAGGACCTCTTAAACTTTGTAACACAGGGTAAATTGTGATGCATTTAGTCTAAATACAAATTAACATTCTATTACTTCATTAAATTTATGAATTGATAATAATAATTGATAGGCATGCTACTATACAAAAATATTTGAAATATCTACAACCAAACTTATCAATTTCATAACAAAACCGATCTATAAATAGACCAAAAGTCGGTTAAATATATACCTACCTATATCTCCCCATGGGGGTTGGTTCGCGCGTAAATAATGGAATTATATGTTTATAAAGAATAAAAACATGAAATTCGTTATTAATATTACGTTGAATAATCAAAAATTTTTTGATAAGTTATATAGATACCACGAGGCCCAAGAGACTTGCAGATTTATCAACGAAGGTTGTTCCGTAAATACTCTTCGCTAGTTGACATCGAGACGTTTGTTCTTGTGTTGATAATATTGGCTAGAGGTGATACTTCACTGGGTCAGATTTATTGTCAGATTAAAATAAAGTCGTTACTTTGACTATTTTGAAGTTAAATTGGTTGCTGTTAACAATTTGTTCAGGTAGTCTGCTAGATTTGTAGGATTTGCTAGTTGACGCTAGGTAATATATTTAAAAATACTTTAATGGCGTGAACTTACAACATACGATTACAGATGACGTAACCGGGCGTTGTTAGCGCACTGAATCAAATTGCAAATAACTCCCGCGCGCAGTACTCAAAAGTTTACGGCACGTGGCGTTAGCTTGTACAGGATTCTTGATTGAGATTTTCACGGCATTAGTATCTACGCAAACAGTACTTGCGCTTGTATATTTTATCGCACCCTTAGAATGAAAGTGTCTTAACTCAAAAATTGCAATTTATGGTAAATTACGAAGAAAGTTTTCAAAAATGTATGGTCTTGAGTAAATTTAAAGAGACTGATGTATGAGGTTTTCCCTTTTTCCCTTTCTCACTCATAATTCGGGCTCTTTTTCACCATGAGGTTTTAGAGTAGGCTTTTTTAAGTAAATTTATGGTAAAATCGGGAATTTCTGTAATTTTGAGTTAAGTCACTTTCATTCTATAGGTACATTATGTTGTATGCAGTCAAGTTGATCACCTCGTGGTGACACTCGAATAAACAATGAATTTTTACCAGTTCGAAGCAACTGTTGGATACTCCTATCTTCAATTTTGTTACAGGAGACTTAAATACTGATACACTGATGACTTTATATACTGTTCTAAAATATATATCCCTTGTGATCCTAACGGTTTAGACTACACGTTACTTTAAGTATTTGCGGCATACCCCCAAGTTATTCGTTTATACCAGGGATGTTATGGAGCTCCGTGATCGTAACCGAAACTATCGGATATGCGAAATAAAAATATATCCGAAACTGTAACCGAATCCAATACTAGAGATTCGAATAGGGGCAGAGTAAAACTAAAATACGTTATGACAGGTTTTCGCCGGCCGAACCGATACACTAGCCGCATCGTTCTCATTTCAGACAGTTTTTATTATTTAATTTTAGGCCATTGTTTTCTTCCGTTTATAATACTTAAAAATAACGTCAAACCTTGTAAATACATCATTTTTTTTCCAAGTCGTAAATCCTCTAATAACCTCTAATTACCCAAAATATCTGAAACGATCGGTTAATCCGAAATGATTCCATATCCGTAACCATAACTGAAACCGGGAAAAAGGTATTCATATATCCGTATCCAGATCCGAAATTTCATGTCCATACCCACCCCTAGTTTATACTTACTCCATAGTTGGTCCCTTTCATTTATTCCTGCAAAAATTTATCTTTAACCATTAATTTTATAAATATTTCCAAGTCGTTACTTATACTGTTTAAAATAAACTTTTAAAAACTCGTCTAAATTGGAATGTCCGATTCGTATCGTTGTTTCAAATCGATCTATATATAAATGGAAACACAACACCGATGACACAGGTCCAATGCTGTCTGTAGAATTGTATGGTAGTTGTTTAGTTGGAATTTCTTGGTTTATTGCTCTAAATCATTATGTTGGTGTTTTACACTGAGGAGAAAAAATAGCAAAATAATCTCTTCAGCACATCTTTTGAAGCAACACATGGCAATTTACAAAGTAAGTTTAACCTGTGCGGAATTGATTTCCGCACTGTTATTTCCTGGCGTCCTTGTCATTTATATATATATTGTCATTCTATCTACATTTTACTTAGCGATCTAATAAGAACACATTTTGTTCACATGAAGTTCACGTCTGACTGCTTCGAGTTTTCCTAGGTTGCGAAGGCTTCTAATGTTATTACAGTAACATATTTTAACTATAAGTTCTGGTAATCATTAAGTATTTCGTGAATTATGTTTCCAATAGTGTGACTGCTCGTATGTATAGTTGATATGATTATTGATTTATTGCATATTGAATATCGTTTGTTCCAATTACGATCCTTTTACATCCTAATTAACCTTTTTAGATATTTCTTCACGTATTTTTGTCGTAGAAAGAGGGTCGTAGTGAACTTAGTGGCTCGTTATTTGAGCTCAAAACATTGGTTACAACTGACGACTAGGTTTGATACCTATGTATAGTATGTCTCGGGGATGGCCACGTTAACGTCGAACACACACACACACACACACACATTTTAATGTAACAGCTCAACAGGAGACATTCTCAAATTGCAGACATTTATGTCGAATAGACATATCGCACCTTTAGAATTAAAGTGACTTAACTCAAAAATTGCAATTTATGGGATATGACGAAAAAAGTTTTCAAAAATGTATGGTTTTGAGTGAATTTAAAGAGACTGATGTATGAGGTTTTCCCTTTTGCCTTTTCTCACTCATAATTCGGGCTCTTTTTCACCATGAGGTTTTAGAGTAGGCTTTTTTAAGTAAATTTATAGTAAAATCTGGAATTTCAGGAATTTTGAGATAAGTCACTTTAATTCTGAAGGTGCGATATGTATGTCTACAAAACATGGCGAATGTCTATTGTAACCATAAAGTTAATATACTAGTAATAGAGGAACACAGTGCGCGAGTGAGATTTCGAGCTTTACTGAGAATCGTACTTGCGAGAAAGAGATGCAAAAAAATTTTCCGTAGGACTGTTTTCAAACTATTTACTCTCCTGTCAAAAAATTGCTATTTGTTATTTTATTAGTTTCCCTTGATCTTTCTATATTTTATCAGTCTAAACCGTCTCAGTGTATACCGTCTGTACATATAGGCTTAATTTGGAATGATGGTGTATCCTGTAATATTGATTAAAAATAATATTAGTGATATGGCATTCTAAATGGGTAACTGAGAGGTAGATAAAAATAGTGTTTTGATCCAGCCTCTAAATATTTAACAATAAGGTGAAAATTGTTAAAAAAACTGATTTGGTAGAACTTAAAAAATACTTTTAAACAAAATTGGTTCGAATAACATAGAATGGAATAGAATAGGATAGAATACTGTGTTTTCTTTGGCTACAATGGCTCAAGAAATAAATAAAAACTTCAATTCGTAATATGTGAATACAACCGGTGGTCTTATCGCTCGATAGCGATTTCTTCCAGACAACCTTTGGGTAGAGGACACAATACATATTTTTTTGACATGTGGAATATTTTCGGTAACGCACATTTTTGATTTTAGCATCTTCTGAAATAACTTTGCTTTCCATTTCACCTACTATAAAATACAGTCGTTTTTTTCTTTTAATAAAACAATTCAATGATTTATATTTAACGTAACCCAGTTGGTAGTATCCGTGCCTGTCCAGAGACACGTCCCAGGTTCAATTCCCAGCCGTAGTATACAACTGATTTTTCTCGGGTCATGGATATTTGTGATATCTTATTCGTGTACGTCCACGGCACTCGTAACACAGGGAGTGCTAGTGTAAGATGCGAGTGTGTGCAAATAATTACAGAATATTGTTTCTCAGTTTATACGCAATGACTTAATACTAGACCGACCACACAACAGTTTTGACGGAAAATCGCAAAACATTTTTGATTGTATACCAAAATCGAAAAATGTTTCAAGTAGTCTATGAGACACTAAGTTTGGGTATAGTTGTACTTACCATTAGTTATATAATTCTTTTTTATATTCATCTACAGCGATTTCAGGTACAGAGTCTGATGATCTAATTTCAGATTTGGGGTTGATTTTGAGATCTACACGAGAAAATAAAAAATTACCATTATATCTTGCCGCTTTTTCTCCCGGGACAATTCTCGGTAGGGATTTGTTGAAGCGATGGCGCAGTTTGACATTCGAAGTGTTTGTAAAACCAACTTCGAATAAATATTATTTCATTCATTCATTTCATTGCCTTGACAGTATGCACTTCTGCAATGTGTTGCATATCAAATGAAAGGAGTTCTCATTCATGACAGAAATAAATAGTAATAAGAGTGAATAGGCTTTTATAACTTAGTGCGTTCAACATCTTAGACTTCATCACCACTTACAGGTATATCAGTAATAAACACAAATCTTGTACTAATTCCACTATTTTTTAATGAAATAAATCTGTATAACACTAGTATGGAAATAAATAAAATATGTACATTGAAATGAAGTAGGTATACTTATGTAACTGCTTGGTTATTTCACTCGGATTCTATGTATTCGGCTCAGCGCGAACCTCTTTTCGCCGTCATTTATTGGGTACTGCAATATTATAATTTATTTGTGTGTGTGTGTGTATGTGTGTGTGTGTGTGTGTATGTGTGAGACATTGTAATTTTTTGTGTTAATACTGTATTATTGTAGTAGTTTGTATTTTACGGCGAAATTCTTTTTTCTTTCAGGTGCTTCGAGGATGATGCAAACCATCATCAACACCAATAAATCACAATCATAGTGTCTTACTAGAACATGAATGATAGGAAACCGTTTGATTAGAACGGTCATTACTTAACATTTTGATTAGAACCATCAATACTTGCAGAGGTTTAAAGTTAAATGGTTGCATATCTGTTTTCGGTATTAATAATTTTAGGGTAATTTATGGTATGGTAACTACGAGCAAGTAATCGTTTAAAGACATAAACTTAGTTTTCAAGATTAAGAAGTAGGAGAGCTATCCGATGATAATTCTTCGAATATACTTATACAATAAATTGTTATAATTAACATGACCCCACATATTTTACGATTATTGCATGAAACTTATTACTGATTACTTTGAATGATAATATTCAAAGTAACCATTTAAAAACGAATCTAAAATTCACACAGAAAAACCGTTACCAAATCTCTTTCACAATTTTCGAAAAATAAAGTTTTTGAGTGACGCGTTGATATACTTACATTACGAATATCAAATGTGTTGCGGCGCAGAAGAGAGAGGTGCGCTTAAATATAATTCTATAATATTAGACATCTTAATACATTTCACCCAAATATTCGTACCTATCTACAGGACATCGTTCGATCTTGCATCATTTCATGAAGATTCACACACGACGTGAATGTATTAATAAACAGAGAAAATATAATTGGAGATAATATATCGCCTTGTGGCATTCCTGTAGGAACTTTAAGCAAGATAAAATGGCATGAAGGATTTCCTGGTCAACTGTGTTGAAAACATTTAAGAAATCTACCTGCGCTACCAACCGTAAACTGTCTGTTATTCAGTCCATGCCGTGAATCGTCTAGGATTTTGAAAAATGCAGTGGTAGAACAATGGCAATAACGAAGCCCAGATTAAAATGGACTCAATATGCTTAAATATATGTAAGGAAACTTGCTTGTATACTTGTACACTGGCCCCTGGTACTTTTGAAAGGGATTCAATAACAGAATTTAGTCTACATTGACAAGGATGGACAGCTTATAGTTTTAGGTAACGAATAAAGCCTTTTCTCATGTGACAGGGTACTGCTCACTTTAAAAAAAAAAAAAATATTATGTGGGTGATTGTTGGTAATAGTATGCAACGTTAAGTACCATACCAATGTCATCGACCTCGGCCTTCGGTTTAATTAAATTAATAGACTTTACGTCTGATATGATGATATATATGAGAGAGAAAAAAAAACGATATACTATGAGAAGCCATACATGCATGAAAACAATTTTAGGAGTATATATATTATAAGGTCTGCAGGAGAAGAAGAAACAAAATCATCTGAATGTCACATAAGCCAGAGTAATGGCCATTATCCGATACGGATGAGATAATCACTCGGATATACTGTAGAAAATTCCATGTTTGGACAGGAGAAGAATTTCTAATTCTACCATGAATATATCGGCGTTTAGCATTTCGTATCACCTGAATACACTTATTTCTCGCAGCCTTAAAAGCAACTCAGTGTCCTGTCCGATGTTTTTTATACGACCGAAAAGCTCTGTCTCTCTTAGCTATTGAGTGACAATGGTTACAGTTTCATTCTCATCCATGGAGCTGGGAGACGTTTTAATTTAACAGTATGAATGGAAGCAGGTATATCGCTCAGTTAAATAATTTCGTTCTTCATGCACGAGATTTATCATCGACTGTCGATGCTTCTATCACCGCTCTTAAATCAATGTCGCGAGCAACCCGCTCAAACTGATCACTGATCTGATAAATTTTTGAGATACTTTGAATCATTAAAGATATTATCGTCGTTATAGTATCGATCTTAGTTATGATCGGGAGCTCTCAACTTCTATGAAATGTAAACAAGACCGTGTCGCAGTAGCTCGATGCCGGAATTTGACCGTACGTGGCGACAGATCCCGAGAAATCGATAATTAAAAGTAGGGATGTTATGGATATGAAATTTAGGATCTGCGTATGGATACGGATATATAAATATTACTTTAGCGGTTTCAGTTATGGTTAAGGATATAAAATTATTTCGGATTACCGATTGCTTCAGATAATTTCGATGATGAAAATTAGATAATTTTGGACTTGGAAAAATTATATAATATATTTACAAGATGACAATTTGACTTTTTTTCTTGGTATTATTTAGTACTATAAAATCACAGAGAAAACAATAGCCTTCAAAATTGAATGACATAAACTGACTAAAAATGAGAACGGCGCGGCTATCTGAAATTATTCGAAATTTTATATTTCGGATATCCGAAAGTTCTGGGTACGGTTACGCTGCTCAATAACATCCCTGATTAAAAGATCTATCCATGTGTCTTCAGAGTCTACATTGTGATGCGTTGCTTTAATGGTTAAATTGAGAGTGTGATCTATTCCACGATAGACTGAAACTTATGAGAATGCAAAGAATGTTTCATATGATTGGGGTTTAAGGCGCTCGTTGTACGAATTGTGTTCTTATTAACTTGAGTTGGGCCTGGGGTCTGGGTAAGCTGCGTAAGATTCATTACCTAAACAGGTACAGTTACTCGTAACGAAACGTAATAATATCACATTAGTTATTAGGACAACCAATTCAGTTGCTAGGTGCGCAGTGTATCTATTCATGAATAAGAGAGGTAAGAAGCAATAGCAGTCGTAGCCTGAGAATGTGGGGAGAAGGGGCTCATATTGTTAGTTAATTTAATATGTTATTAATAGAACAATAAGTCCTCAATAACGTATAATAAAAAAACTTAAAATTTAATGATTGAAGTAGAAAGTTATTTTTTTTATAAAATTTTTGTAAATTGTCCAAATTTATTAGGTGTGTTAATTTGACATGTATGGCTCTCGGAGGGTCCTGATTCCCTTGGACCCTCCTCCGTCCCCCGTCAGGCTGTACCTCGTGAAAAGTGCAAGGAAGTATAAAAGCTAGTATCATAATAGTCTCTCGGACACCTCAATTGAACCTCCTTGATTTTAGTGTCTTAAAAACTTAATAAAAATAAATAAAACGAGCAAATTTTTATATTATTTCATTGCTGATAAATTTAATTGCTTATCTTTTTTATGAGTGTTGTTCCAAATTTAAATTTCATTTATTTAAACTTTTAAGTTTTACTTCAACAAATCTAAAAATGCGACAGGGCTAGATTGTTGCATCAATAAAATAATTTAAATAACAATAATATTATTTATGGAGTGTGCAGAGCCACTGTCTTTAAATATTACTCTAATCTTTAGTTTTTTCCACGAGGATTACTTTCCTAACATATGGAAAATGGCACATATTGTCCCTATTCACAAGAAAGGACTCGAGCCAACTATCGAGAACTTCGGACCAACTTCAATATTAAATGTATTTGGTAAATTGTGTGAGAAAGTTATTCATGCTGATAAATATCCTGTAACTGCCACTTCCATTCCATCACAACAACATTTTATTTATAAATGGCCGACCAACCATACTAATCATGGAGTTATTGTAGACTATGTATCGAATAGTATAGATGGTGGCTCGTAAGTAGACGTAATATATGTATGTAGAATTTGAGAAGACATTTGGTCGTGTTGACCATAAAATCCTTTAAGAAAATTGCCTAGTTTGATTAGGCATCCACGACAATCTATTGAGATTGATGGATTCGTATTTGCGTTAGCGTTTTCGAGATATAATTGTTAAAAGTTTCTGCTCATATGTTATGAAACTTCTCTGGTGTTCCACAGGGTTCCATTCTGGGACCGTTTTTATATGCCTCATACTTATATGACGTTGGTAGAGATCTTAATCACGCACTTTTTTTATATGTACTAATGATATCAAAGTATGAATGAATATTAACCAGATAACAGACTGTAAACATTTTCAGGCTGGTCTAGATAGATTAAGTCATTATTGTGCTAACAATTGTATAGGTATAAATTTAATTAGTGTTCGTTTCCTTTTCTTGAAAATAACAACCAATAATGTACAATTACGCAATTAGTTATGTAATAACTAAACTGCTTTCATTCTTTCTTTTTTTGGATGACACCATGAGTAACGCTTTTGATGTTACTATTGTCCATAGGCGATAATGACCACTTACAATCAGATGACTCGCTTGATCGTTTGTCGGCTATTTACATTTAAAAAAATGTATACCGTAGTAGATCTAGGAATAAAATAGATTCATAATTAACATTATATGGTCATATTAATAATATAATAACTAAAGCATATAAAAACCTGGATGTCGTATTACGAGTGAGTAGACCTTCCTCAGACGTTAGATGTAAAAGGTTACTTTATTCCACACACGTAAGATCTATTCTTGAATATTGTAGCACAGTGTAGAATCCTCAGTATATATATCGATATATAACCTATACTCAACGCTTGCAAAACTTCCAGCTATAATTTTTAAAGAACTCACACTTTCCCTACTTCCGTTGTTTTATAGATTATCAAGAGTCGTGCAACCATTTCAATTTTATGGGTCTTCAAAATAGATGAACCTTAATCGATATGTTATTTTTGCACGGAATATGTAATGGCTACTTAGATTACAAAGAAAAGTCTTACGTTTCTCTGTCCCAAAATCACATACTTGACATGCAGCATTATTCATCACTTCTTATAAATGCACCAGTTATGCTCAAAACTCAGTTGCTCAGAAATTATAATACATCGTTCCACATGATTGATATTTTTCATCATACTAAAACTTCTGTCAAACGCGGAGTTAGGGATGTAATCAATCGAAATAATTAGTAAATAATTTGGAACACAGTCGAACACATGCACACACACACACGCAGCATGCATACGATCACGCTAGACGAATACACGCACACACGGACGCATTCTGTATATGTAATTATATTTTATGTATAGTTTAAACACTCGGCGATGTGTGTGTAACACGTAAAACGTAAATCCGCTATTGGCACATAGTTAATAAGATTATGAAGAAATTGTTTGTAAAAGGTAACGGCTGTGGATTTTGTCAACAGATTTATAAGCTAATATCTATGCATACCAATAACGTAAAACAGTGCGCAACCATAATTCTAAAGTTATTACAACTATTTATTTAAAACAATGCGGCAAGTAATTATACAAATCAACATTTACAAAGAATAACATAAATAATAGGATTGTATTTTAATGATAAGTTGTTCTAACAAGTATCAATAAGTAGTTGATTTTTCAAGTTAAGTGTGTATTACAAACATTGAGAAGAAACCCGCGCACAATACTTATTGTATTACCTATTACTACTTGTCCCGGCGGATCGGATCTATCGGAAAAACTTGACCACAGCGCCACCTATTGGAGTGTCGCATATCTATAGACTTTCATCTCCATAAAACAAATCCAATGAACGAAATGTTCTGATTATGTACGCATATATCAATATTTATTTAACTATATAATTATTACAAAACACCCGTTACCCACAGCTGGGTTCAGGTTTGTTGGATTAGGGCATAAACCCTAGTCCACCACATTGAACAAATGTGGATTAATAATTAAGATGTTATGGGGCTGCCGTGTACTTTGTATCTGTGCACGCGTCACGAGAAACTTGGAAGCGGAAGTCGGCCGGGCAGGTTTAATGTCATTTAGCATGTTGGAAACTTATTAAATATCTATGCCTAGAATAAAATAGTTACGAAGCAGAAAATGAGAATTCCTGCGTAAAATAAATTAAAAACATCAAATTAAATAAGATAATTTTCAGATGGCATGTGCTCGGGGCCACGTCGCGAAACGAGTGTACAATAAAATTAAACTTAAGTTAGTTAACCGACACGTTTATAATGTCAATAATGAATGTCAAGAACGTTATATAATATAGTCAATATTAAATAAAACAATTCATTAGCTAAAAAGACTTTTTTCTGCATGTTCCAATAAATATTTATTTATCCTTTTTGATCCTAGGAGACATGGTATAAACGGTGGACTTAATGTTAAAAGTTGAAATCAACGCATGTTTACTTAAATTAATTACTTATTCACATTATTTTCATTGCACTGTTATAATTTCATCTGATATTGTTTTGATTTTTTCTATTCTATGGGATTTGAAAGAAAACTGATTGCTTCTCAAATCAATGGAAATAGAGTTACGTGGGACATTTCGGTCCGGAAAATTTCATATAAAATACGACGGTTTATGTATGCCACATTACCGAATGAAACATTTTTAAGTACTATTAAATATTGTAAGCAATTTGTGAAAGCTCCGTTGCATGATAGTGCGATACCAAAATACAGAGAAGCAGGCAAATCGTGACAATATCATGGGTAATATTTTAATATAGCTTTTTTAGTATTTTCATCTACGATTTTTTTTTATTACCTGGTAACCGGGACACCTAATGGTAAATGGTTACTGACGAGTAGTAAAAGGATTACCGACACGTTGCTAAGTAAAATGACCATGGAGGACTCACTTATTATTGGCTCAAGGAGATTCTAGAATTTTTAGGCAGATTAAAAAAATTCTTATCACGAACGACGAATCTACCATTGCGATTTAACTAGATCATACACAACACAGTGACCTCAAAATATCTCAAAAGGGTCTCTATCTTCCAAATGCATACATCATGGATCAGTGAAGGTGAACCTATTAACGTGAAGGTTAAAATATACACAATAAAAATAAACGTTTTCTTGGACTTTACGACATTTAGAAAATTTAAAACAGTTTTTGTGTAACAGTCAATGAAAGAGTAATAAAAAAAATTTGTGACGGTTAAATATTTTTATATATTTTTACTTCTTGGTGTTGGTGTTTGAAAATAAAAGGTGTACTTAAAAATAAAAAAAAAATTAAAACGTTCAATTTATAGATGCCGCATACATAAATATCAATTTTACTTTATTACTGAGAAAATTAAAAATATGTTTGTACGTTTTCCTATCTTCTGTTGCTAACTAACTGATCATTTAACCGGCGTTTGAGTAATCGGCTCCTATTGTGGATAGGTACCTACCTAAAATGCTTATTTGTGTTCACTTAGCGAATTTTTAGACAACCATCTATCAAATATGTATTAGTACCTACAATATGACTAAGTACTAAATTATTATTATATCAATCTATGGAAAACGTAGCAGTCCTACATACCTCACTTTTTTTTTAAATCCCGAACATTAATAAAGGATATCCAAAAATATTGGTAGGTAAAATGAGTACATGAAATAGTAATAAATTTTCCTACAAATTTATTTTTATTAATAAACTCTGCTGTTTAATATTATTTATGTAAGTAGGTGGGTATAAATTCGAAACGAAATCAGATATTAATACATAACTAGGTACCTGTTTCTGTACAAAGTAGGTTAAAGGTGCTTACGTAAGCTGATAATTGCATTATATACCTACCTACGTTCTCTTTATACGGTTATAGTAAAATACCTAAACATTTGACATCTACTTTTTACATAATGCTATCTCTTTCTCTCCTGTGGGGATTATTGTTCGTGGAATGCGCGCGTCGGCTAGTCTCGCTACGCCGCCTACTAAAACCATAATTTCAGCCAAGTTTGCAGTCGCGTGCATTTTATGCCTTGGTGATAAGACCTATTTTCGTTTTGATAATTATTAGTGTAACCCTTACTGACAATGGCTTCGCGTTACGAGACTAGCCATAGCGACTACCTACTTTGTAAGAGTACATTCATAAATCTTGTATGTGACTTAGTGTAAATTTTTGAATAAATCAGGTATAATTCCGCAAAAATACTGATTAATTTTATGATTTTGTTGCAAGTTTTCACAAGGTTTTGTGCTTCAGTGTATTAGGAATAGCGTAATAGGTCGAAACTAAAAATGAAAAGTCCTTGAGAACTAGTCTCGTGGGGAGTGCGCATACGTCACAGATGGGATTTTTGTAGGTATGCTATGGCCCTATTGGCCAACAAAGCCTTGTCGGCAGCCATTTTGTTCGTGCTGAGTCACCAAAAAGTGAAAAATGTACATGAATTAACGCGCACTCCCCACGAGACTACACAACGGTATTGGGCATTTCCCTCGCTAACACAAAATTTGGTTTTCATGTTAATGGGCCAAACGGTAAATTCAAAAAATTTCCAAAATTGTAGCTTGATCAAGAAACATTTTTCTGTGGCTTTAAAGTTACCGGGAAAATATTTTTTTGAAGTTACGAGTTACGACCACCAAGGCGGAAGTTTACGTCTCATCAGTACAGTCGAAGCATGCCCTCTGAAGAATACGCCGGGCTCGGTCAGTTTGGTACCATGGCACCTGTGTTGCGGTGAATAAAAAACAATATTTTTATCAAGATCTTGACTTTAAAACATCGCTGATCTATCAAATAGTGCTGATCTATCAAAAAGTGCAAATAGTGTCGTGTTGTGCCGTGTGATTGTTTACGTCTCGAATGCTACGGCAATCGGTGGCAGGATGTAGCCGTCGCCGGCCTGCGGTGGCCCGTTATTGAAAATAGGTATGTGAAGTGATTTTGACTCTGAATAACCAAACTTAATGTGAAAATGACGGAACCATTAGTGAAGGTGAAGACGGAACGGCCCGATGAGGCGGAGATCAGGGAGCTCGCGGCCAAGATGGTGGAGGCGAACAAGGCGAAGGCGCTAGCGGCGTCGGTGGCGGCGGCGAGGCCCCCGCCCGGTGCCTTGGTGGGCGCACCGCCCGGTGTCGGAGGTCAGATGGGCATCCTCAACTTCCTCACGCGAAAACCTGGAGCGGGGGTGCCGGCCATCGAACCACGGCCCACGGGCGATGACAAGAAAACGCCGGCGCCCGACGAGGCTAGCTGGAAAGGGCACTTCGGTTGGGATATGCTGGGCAAATGTCACATCCCATACATTTACCGATCGGGTGAGAAGTATGTGGCGGTGCGAATGGTGGAGATCAAGCTGTTGAACAAGTACCTGAACTACCTACACGCGGACATCTATTCATGCACGTGTATACGTAGCTACTACATCACCGAGATCGAGGCGAGACTGCTCAACGAGATCAACAACCGCCACTGCGATGGCCAGTTCGGCCGCGAGCCGTTCACGCAGAAGGACCTCGTCGTGCGACTGTCGGACGCTTACGAGTTCTATAACTTCTTGGACGTGTGTTATAATAAGTTGTTGCGAGGCACCACCAACAACAAGGACAAATGTGGCTTCATCAGGATTAACAAGGAGTCGGTGGTGCCTTACACGGTGCGGGATAACCAAAAGTTTGTTCCTCTGTTCTATTTTGAAGGTGAAACGGACAACCTTAAGTTGAAAGCGGACCAGCTCAAGGGCTGGGACCTATCGTACCTGAAGTTCTGTTGCAAGGTGCAAGGAATTAGAAACGAATTGTTTGCCAGTGAGACCTGTTCAGTGATAAGTTTATCGGACATTAAAAGTTATTTTCCTCCTGGGACGGAGTTCGAAGAGTATTGGCCGAACAAGGTTGTGGAGTCCCAGTTGCTGATATCTGCTAAAGGTAGGATATTTTATAACTTATACATTTATACATATCCCTACTGTGATTGGTCTCCGATAGATAAGATGTTGCTTGGATACTCAGGTAACCACTGAATTGGATCTGGGATCATGGGCCCTGTTAGTTAGTTAGGTATCTATGAGCTATGCAAGTGTGAATCCCAACTGTTTGATAACAATGAAACAGATCCATTTTAGCAATAAGATTCCTCATTGTAAACTATTTGTACTTCTATATTCCTGGTGTATTTGTAGGTCAGTAGATCCTCAACCTTGCATAGCTCTGTTTTCATTATATTGACATTTATATAACAAGCTATTTGATACTGAACATTAATATTTTTGTCTTGGTCCAGTAAAGCCAAAATATTATTATTATTGATATTACTAAATTTTAGACTCTCATGCAAATACAAATATTTTCATGATGTCTCTAGATCCATATGGTATATGGTTTTGCATGTGTGTGTACTAATAATAGTATATATATATATATATATATATATATATATATATACTATTGCCTTTATAATATAATCTTATATAGCCTTTCCCATTCTCTTTCAAGGCTGTATCCTGTCAACGCCATGATTTGTGGATTTATGTACCTAAAAATTAATTTATGTACCATACTCACATGGATATATCTATTTTATACTCAAAATCGTAATCAAAATCAAATGCAGTGTTGTTGTGACCAAATACTTCTTGACTTTACAGACTGAAAAAGAAAAATGCGAGCAAATCTATAACGAAATTCACTTAATATTGTTAGCTGTAGTAGTATCCATACATCTGTTTTACACTAGTACATAGATAAATGATTGGGTCCATATATTCATAAATAATTTACTAATCAAAATTAAATAAAAAATTTCTCAAAATTATGTTAAGTCAATCTTAATATGATGGTGTGTTTACCTTTCTGCAATCAAAGTTGTTTTCGGCTGATATTACTTTGTAGGATCCTTAAATATTGCTCTATTTATAATTTATTTCCCAATTAAAATTTTTGTTTTGACCTGGTTAGGAATGAATAGCCTATATGTTAGCAGTAATAGTATGCTTTTATCAAGTATATTATTCTTTAATTAACTATACATTATCAGATCTAAATAAAGATTAAATTGAGATTTAATAAAATATAAATTATGAATATAAATGGAAAAAATAGACGGCAATGCTGTTGCCCACACGAGTAGCAATAGTTTATGACCAACTTGGTAAAGCCTTGTATGCGCTTTGTAAACTTCATGTTAGTTAGGATTTAAAAAAATTATATTGATATTTTTTTTACCCAAAACAATTTTTTTCATTGCAGTTAAGAGGCACAGTGAAACCAATATTTATTTGATATCAGAAACACTCAGTTTTATTTATTCAATTTGTGTAGTTAATTGTCAAAGGTTCTTATTCTGATATAGGTAGTTACTAATTCAATTCATATTTAGTTATTTTTTATGGCAATAGTCACCGAGTGGGTCATTGAGTCCCCATATGATAGATGGTCTAACTGTAGCTTTTGGCTTCAGGAATATGGAAGGCAATTTATTGCAGATAAATATTGTTGTATTTTGTTTCCCACAGCCACTAAATTTTTTGCTTGACAAGTAATTTTATGAGACATTCAATGTTCTACGGCATTAAATGTAGATGTTTGTCTGCTACCAGTATTTGTAGCCACAAAACATTTTCAGCTCAAAATTTATATTCATAAGTTACTTTGTAACCTGCTAGTTTTTGTGTAATTTAATCCACAGTATCTAAGTAGACATGCATAGTCTACCCAGTCTAAATTGGTGATTGTGATCTATGGAAATCTGTGAACTGTATTAAATAAGACTATGTACCGTAGTCTTATTTAAATAATACACAAATGCATTGCTACAATTTATCTACTTATTTATTAGTGTATACAGTTTTCATATCCTTGTAAATAATATCAGTAATAAACCACATTTAATACATAAAAATATACACAAAGACATAGATAGGCCTAATTGTAATACATAACAGCTTTAGTATGTGATAAATGCAATCTAAGTTCTCATCATAATACCAATGATGGAGTAGTGGTGATGGTGTAATTGAAGAACTTCCTTCACATAATCTTAGAAAAAATAATAATTTTGAGATTTAATTGAGATGTAAATGCCATTAGGCATGCCAATTATAACTAATTATATCATTATTTTAAATTGTGTATAATTTTACAAGAATTCAAATATAATAAGAAATTGATTTCCATCTAACTATTATTAATTTCTGTCCAATGTGAGAAAGTATCATGGTGTAAAATGTGTCTGTGCACCATCAGAACTGTGGAGTTCAAAACTATATTGCACTGTAAAGTTATGCTAGACTATAATTAAAATGTAGTGTACAGATTCTCATGGCCTATAGTCTGTTACAGTTCTGTGACTGCATAGTCATCTACATTATCAAGTTTCAAATATGTTGAGATATTCATACCTGGCGATATGACTTATTAAGATCATACACATAATTATTCAAATTTTAACAATTTAAAGTTTATGAATAATGCAAGAACCTGATAGTAATTCAAATTACCATCTTGTGTTCAAATTATCATTCTTACTTTGAAAGTCTCTGAAATGCTTGTTAATTTATGTACAATACACATTTTATATTAAATAAAACAAACCCTGAAAATAGTAAAATATCGACGCACCTAGACCGCATGTCCTGATGGTAACAACAACACTGTGATATCGAACATTGACGCACGCTAAGTTGCGGTTACAATTAACCATGACTTGTTAAAAAAGAAAATTGACAAATTACAAAGAGGGACACCGCGTGGTGACCACGTGGCTTTAGACCAGTGATTCTCAACCTTTTTTTTGTTGCGGCACATATTTAACGATTTCAAAATTTGGCGGCACACAAAGAACACACTGCATAAATAGTTTATTACAAAAATTTTAAATATATGAAATAAACTAATATATAATACAATAATAACTAAACGTTTATTAAGGGATTAATTACAAGCTAACAATAAAAATATTTTTAATGCGAAATTTGAGCTTGATGTTTTTTGATAATTTCATTTATATTTGGTCGTAAAAATGACAATGCTATCACTAAAACAACACGTTTTGTACGCAGAAGTGGCAAGTGTGCGCCGACTTGAGACATATTCCTATTGCAATGCACGTCGCTTCATCATAATTTGGCACTAAGAAAAAACGCGTTGCAAAGCAAATAATAAAATAATTAATTTTTTTGTGGATTTAAATATATATTCATGTTAAAAATATATTTCTTTTTAAATTATATAATTTTAAATTATTAACATTATTATATATTTGTAAAATTTGACGGCACACTTGAAATTTGGCGGCACACAAAAGTGCCGCGGCACAGTGGTTGAGAATCACTGCTTTAGACCATTAGTGGCCCACTATAGAGCACGGGAATAGAGCCCGCTTGTAATTGAGGAAGCCTAGAATGTATCACATCAACCACAGTGCCGAAGTATCTTTTTAAAAGGTTTGCGAATTTTACTATTAAATGTCATATATTGTTGATGGTGTAATACCAATCCAAGATCACCTGCTTAAAATTTCCAGAGATTCATTGTTCTATAATTTTACCATTGAATATCATATTATGCCATTGGTGTAATACCAATCCAATACCACCTGTCTGAAATTTCCACAGATTCATTGTTCTATAATTTGAAGTATAAATATAATATTTTAAGAGCATTTATTTCAGAAGCCATAGTTCTAATGAAGAGAGCATAAATGAAGTTTATATTAAAATCTAATTCCTGTGTATTTGAAAACCTACTTCACTATATTTTTTTCAGTAAAGAAACATATTTTTCAATAAAAAATATATTTTTAATATGCAGATAATAAGCATGTTTTAGCTTTATTTTACTACAACCAATTTAAATATTCAATACAATAGGAAAATTGAAATAAAAATGAACATAATATGATATTGGTTTTGTGTGAGTTTTGGTTTGTCTGACTGTGGGTGGTTACTTAAGTCCCATAACCACTTTCTAAATTCATCATCAGGCCAATATCATCAACAGATATTGAAATAGTCATCGAGACATAATAAACAAGTCTAAACTTGATCAGTATGCCATTAGTAGTTAAGGAAATCTGTTAACCAATTTTTACATTCACCATTGAAAATTTGTCACCCAAAATTTAAAAAAGGGTAATTCTTATCCAATAACCATAAAAATTTCGAACAATATCTTTATAAAAGTTCAAACTTCTCTTTGGAGCTGGAGCTCTGAATCTTTCAGATTATTATAAAGGCACTCCATAACCATTTTTTTTTATTATTTATACCGCTTTTGTATATGTTAAATTGAAATGTATACATGTATACATGAAATACACGATACGAGTATTAGAAATTATGATGAACTTTACAATGAATTGCGCTCCTATCCAAAATAGTTCTTAAAAGTTAAAGAGTTTTAAATAGTCTGAAGTTTCTTTTTAACTGCAACGATATCATATAAAAATGTAGAAAATATTAATGTTAAAATAATTTTTTTTTCAATGCGTAAAATATTGATATTGTTTGTTAGGAGTTGTTGGCATTTCGCCGACGCTGTTAAACTTCCGCACGTCCTCAATGTTGCTTGACTTTATCTGTGACATGGCGATAGACACGAGGTAGCCGGAGGACTAATGCAAACCTTGAATAGGTCACGACTAGGGATGACATAGTTATGAAATTTCGGATACGAATATATTATTATAATTTTACAGGTTACGGTTGCATATACGAAATTATTTGAGAATATACGATCGTTTCGCAAAATTTCTGTTACGGTTTTTGATATATTTTTATTACAGATATCCGATAGGTTCGGTTACGGCACTGAGCTCCATAACTTCCCAGGTCATGACGTTTCACGTAGAAAACTCCAGACCATCAAATGACTATCAAAGTGGTTTTGGTTGGTTGAAACGCGGAACTCGGCACGTTACTCGAAAGCTCCTTTAGAGCGACCGGGTAAGGTTTTGGAAATTTCTGTCTTCAATAATTAAAAAATATTGTATGAGAAATTTTTTAGAAAAAATTCTATATTTGCATATGAGCATGCCAATTGTATAAAAAAATACATAAATGCTCGTACATAAATACAGCCTTGGCCAAAAGTATTAGGCACCCCCAATAAAGTTACTGCACATGTGTGCTAGGTGAACAACGAGTAATATTCTTTTTTTAAAGGATTACCGGTATAATGACACGCTATTTAAAACAAATGGGCCGCATATTTGGTGGTCATAAAACATCTGGTGTATCAATAATAAAATATTCGTTTTTTCTTGGTCGTTTATTTGTAATATTCGGTCAGTCTGCATTTGGAAATCATAGTGTAAAGATCGTACATTTGTGGTTTCGTGATTAAATTGAAAAAATACTGAACTAAAAATGCCAAAACAATACGAAATTAGTTTCGAAAATCGTGTGAGAATCCAGGTTTTACACGAGCAAGGAAAGTCGCAAAAAGAAATTGCGAACTTAGTAAAATGTTCGCGATGCGCAGTACAATCCGCTATCAAACGGTTTGCGGAGACCGGCACTCACGCAAATAAACCAAAAACCGGCAGAAAACGAGTTACTACAAGCCGTGAGGACAGGAAACTTATCCGTGAGTCTTTGAAAGACAGAAAAAAAACTTCTTCGGAGCTAGCTGCGTCTTTAACTGAAGAGTCCGGAAAGCCGATCAGCGCTCGAACGGCTAGAAGGCGGCTAGTAGAAGCAGGCTTAAAGGGCTGCAAAGCCAGGAAGAAGCCGTGGCTTTCAGAAGCGAACAAAAAAAAACGGCTTGATTGGGCTCTGAGACACCAACATTTGACAGAGACGGATCGGTTTAACGTTCTCTGGTCTGACGAATCCAACTTCGAGGTTAGTTTTATTAATTATTTTATTACACAATTACAATGATAAATTTTGTAGTACTCTTCAAATTAAAATGGTATAAACTTTTTTAATGTGTGCTATTTTTTTTGTACTTTACAGGTATTTGGAACGCCAGGTGTGACGTTTGTGAGGCGACGGAAAGGCGAAGAATATCACCCAGATTGTGTAGTGCCGACCATAAAACACGGCGGAGGCAGCATTATGATTTGGGGCTGCATGGCTGCGGATGGTGTCGGCGAAATGTTCATATGCGAAGGTCGTATGAATAGTGAAAAGTACATTAATGTACTAGAAACAGCATTAGTGCCTTCAATTTCAAGAATTTTTGGCGACACAAATTCAAATGGCGTTTTATTCCAGCAAGATAATGCGCCTTGCCATAAATCAGCGACCACGATGCGTTGGTTTGCGGATAACAGTATTGACTTGTTGGATTGGCCTGCCCAGTCTCCGGATTTGAATCCAATAGAGCATTTATGGGGTGTTTTAAAACGCAAAATCAAAGAGCACAGCATAACATCCAAAGCTACATTAAAAAACGCGTTGGTACAAGAATGGGATGCAATATCCCCAGACGTGTGCCTTAAACTTGTACGCAGCATGCCTCAGAGAGTTGCTGCTGTAATAAAAGCCAAGGGTGGTCCAACAAAATATTAGTTTTTTTAATATTTATTAAGGAAATAAAATTATGAAACAACCAAAACTAGTTTTATTTTTTTTATACCCGAAATATGCAGCAAGTTGTAGGGTGCCTAATACTTTTGGCCAAGGCTGTATGTCATTATCACACTGTTCACTGGTTCGGTCATTATCCGGTCAGATTAGCGTGCCGAATGGTGTGCGCCCGCGCCGAGTCAGTGAATGGGACTTATCGATTTTTTTCGAATGATTCTTGATAACCTTTATCCATTATGTGATGATACAGATTTATGCACTATTTTTTCTTATATTTATTATACACGTAAACCTTCTACAATGAATTCTGTGAATTATTGTAAAAACCATATTAAAATCTATTGTATTCTTAAAAATGCTGAATGAAGAAACTGACAAACAAAAATGGCAGACGATTGTAGAGTATAAGAGGCTCCATCCACCTGCCGCCATCCATTCCCCTGCTTGTGGTGCACGTTGCTAAGCAACGGGCGAGTCTCGAGTCTGAGTGCTGGGGAACGGTTTCTTCTGTTGGAGGTCGCCGAGTTGTGTAACATTCAGTTTCTCACCGACGGTATTTGCATGGTGGCAGGGTATTTTAAATTTAATAAACTTTGATTGTAATGTCATTAAAATCATCAAAATTAAATAATAAATAAGTAGATTAGCTGTATAGTAGATACAGTAGCTATGGCTCATTTGTAAAATCCATCAGTAGTAACTAGACAAATTTACAATGTAACAAAATGTTAAATTCAACATTAAATTATTGAATATAAGAATATTTTGCCTGCCTGGCTAGCTACTACCCTCCTAAAACAGACCGTTAGGTGTTTACGTAAGTGATCCGATTGCGGTCTCGGAGAGCCAGTTCTAATGCGGGGATCCCCCGCGTCGACAACGCGTCGGTGATGCCCTTGGTGTTGTTGACGTCCGCGGGCGACGGTGACCACTTATCATCACATGACTCGTCTGTTCGTTTGTCCACTAGTTACATAAACAACATTACCATTTATCGATGAGCAATCATTACATACGTGGGTGAATCCATTAAATACAGTATACATTTATTGATTTATTTATTCTTCATTGTATTCACCTAATACTACGGCATACAGAAGACGAACTTAACGCCTATTTTCATTATCTACCAGCCAACCCAGTGTGACGGAGAGAAACGCGCGGTAGGGGTGTAGGACATACAGAAAAAGCATATGAACATGACAAACTCTTAACAGCTAATATGTAGTCGATTATACATAGATACACTCGTACATTGTAAACAAACAATTATTATGACTCAGATCTGTCAAATTCTACATCATTTAGGTAATTAATCATCCCAGTGCAGCCATATATATTGTGCAGTAAATTAAAGTACAGTGTAGAGTTCATTAGGCTCCGCTGCAAGTTCTCGACACGAAACATCGATTTCATCGAACTCGGTACAAGTTGCCGAACATTGTAGTTCGTCAATTATCAGTAGATACGCTACATTATTAGAAAGTTCTTGTTTCGCGTAACTGATACCGTCAATGAGCGATGAAGTGATAAGTTAACGTGTTATTTTGAATACGAATCGCGTTATCTATAGTTTATTAAACATGTTTGGCATTTTTAACTCATTTATCGGTCTATCTCTTAGCGTAATAACTGTAGCTTGTAAATATGTTTTGATAATGTACCTATCGTGGTACCATTCTTACATGAAACAGAATATTATTCGACTACCTCTACAGACTACGTCTACGTGTTGACACTTACGAGAATCATTAATCGGCTAATCTACTGTAACTACATATGTTTTAGTTAGTATAGATGATCCCAATAGGCGGAATATCACGAACCCATTTAATTATGACAAATTAAAGCGCCAATGACCTCAGTCCATTATGGAAAACCATGCAAACTTGTGCTGAAATTTTCATAGAACACGGGAAATACACCTGGATATATTTAATTGTACAGTACGAAATCTTGCACTACACGAGGCCAATTCGGTATGGATTAGTTTTGTTTTGGTTTGGCAGTTATCATGTTGATTCATAAGCATTAATTAAATAAAGATTGCCGAAAAATAATTATAATATACCGTAAAAAAGTCTCTAAAGTTCCAAGGTTTCTAAACTTGCAGTATTATTAATTTAAATAAAATATGTAACAGGCTTTGTAACTTAGAAATTCCATTTTGTTAAAAGTTTGACACTTTATTGGAGCTGTAATGTATCTTATTTGGATGTTTTTTTATACATCTGTCTCGTACAGCATTACGGGGTAACCACTGAATAGAATATGATAAGATTGTAGTTATAACTTATATGACGCGTCAACATTTAGTATAATTCGCGGATTCGCTTTTCTCGCGGAATAGGAGATAAAGAGATAAACTTATACGGGTTTTCTAATTCGTAGACCACTGAAAACTAACTTCTTAAAGTGTATAATTGGCTAAACAGGAAATTTATGAATCCCTTGATAGAATCCCTCAGCAACGATTGCGGATTTTGGATTATTATCGTGGATAGCAGTGATTTTTCATTATACTCTGTTGTAAATCCACAGATTTGACTTCGTTGGTCTGTTGATAATATTGGGGATTGGTTTTCAAAAGTGAAAAGAGACCGGGTCACATTAGTATCACTTATATGTGCAGATTGCATTTATACACTAAGGCCTATACTATACAATCACAGCCTAGCGTAATATTTCGGACACGGCCCATTGTATGAAACGTCTAAACAGATCAGGCGTAGGGGATTAACGTAAGACGCGTTTATATAATATCTCTTGTCAGAGATCTGTCTTTACTCTCAAGTACTTGTACACAATAGTCCACATTTTATTTATTTATAATTTCATTCGTATAATATGATACTGGTAACCGTGTCGAAATCAATGTATATACAATAGACACACTAAGACAAAGGCGATGGAATACTGTGCCTTGTTACCCTGTGATATAACTTCTCGAATACAATAGACTACAGTTTTTTTTTCTTAAACTTATCGCTTGTCGAGTTGTACCCAAGTCGTTTACAAACGTGTGCAGTTTAAACTTGTTTATAACGGAGCGAAGGTCGGAACCTTCGTTGCAGCCTTGACACAGTAAAAATAATTGGCATTAGTGCGATTGAATAGAAAATGTTTCCTTTTCTGACTATATAGTGCGCAGTGCACACGATCACGAGATACTGCAGTGTGCTATGTATGTATAAGTCAGCCTATTGATGTATAATCTAGAGTCGCTAACACAGCGACAAGTGTAAACGTGTGATTTACAGAAGAACTTTATAAAATTTCAGCGACTCTAGAGTTAATATTTTAGAAGGTATAGTGCGGTAGACTCGAGACACGCCCATGTAAATTTTTTCGAATTATGTGCGTATTACCAATTAATCATTGCTTGCTGCGGTGAGGGAAGACATCTTGACGATACTTGAATTCCTTGAGAGTTCTCCACGACGTTCATAAAGATAAATAAATGTAAAGTCTGTCAACACGAACTTAGACAGCGTCGTGTACTTAAACAGCCTTAAGCGAACTTAAACAGCTTTAAGTGAAGGGCACTTGGAGAGGTGACCCGATCCCAGCGTTGGAACAATATTGGTTGTAATGATGATAATTATAGTGCACTAATTTTAATATTGATATTCTCTTAGAAAAAAATATGATAGGTAACTTTTCTACACTGACTTCGATCATGTCGGAATACATAATATAAAACATTATTTGAAGGTACCTAAAATAAAATAAAAATACACAACATGTTATTATTACAGTTTTTTTAAACATAAAAGTATAATATAGTAGTATTAGCAAAGTGTGCAGTATAAAAATATATTGTTTAATCCTGCAATCCTTGTTAATTAATTATTGCCATTATACAATCACATTGGGAATTTGATATTATTTACAAATATTTTAACAGTACGTCCCAGAAGCATTGTTTTAATATTTTTGTTTCTCAAGTTCTGTGCAGCAACTGGTGTTTCTTCGATTCACTTTGGACTCCACGCTCAATCCTCAATTAATACGTTGTCACATGTGACATTTTTTCAGTTGAATGGAGACTAAAAAGTGAGGTACAGAAAAATGTTCGGTTTATGAATCAGTTAGTGACATTTCAAATTGCTGTCGGTATTCATCGTAATATTTTTGTCATATCTGTATTAGGGTTACCTAAAGGGTTTTAGTGGAACCGGCCTCGGGTGCAACCGGGAATTCTTGCGACTTTCGGGAATTTCGATAGCAAAGTAAAATCATTCAAATTCACAAAAAAATCAGAAAGAAGAAAATCGAGTTAAGATTATTTATACAGGCAGGTAGGCAGCTTTATTTGTAAATTGAACATTTTTAATAAGCCTTAATATTTAATTTTTTGGTTAAGGACGTAAACAACATAAATTAATATATAATATATTAATACGTAAAAAAACCTTCGTACCCCTTTTCTCCTGTTTGTCAACGGATTTTTGTATGTTTGGGACCATCGACGAGGTATAGTGTTGAGAATAGAAACGTTTTGTAACATTTCAAACATGTAAATGTTCGTATGAATCGTAGTTTTGTTCGACGTGTGGATTTGATGGAGTACCGTCCAACAGACCAACAAGATTATTGTAAATACTCATATTGTGAAATTGTGTTATCGCCTGTATTCTAAATATAGCCTAAAAACGTAGCAGGAACTCGCGTACCTACTTGTTTTGTTCAAATAAAGATTTTAATGAACACAACTGACCATCATAAGTAAAATCAAAAAACTCACACTCACGTTTTACACTAGGGATGTTATGGATATAAAATTTCGGTTCTGGATAAGGATACGGATATATGAATAATGTTTCACCGGTTTCAGTTACGGTTACGATATTATTTCGGATTATCTTGATTTTTTCCTATAAGTTTGGTATATACATACCAATATTAGATGATTTTAGGAATCAGAAAAAATATACTATAATGTACTCACTCACCCGGCAACAGGTTGAATTTTTTTGAGAGCAACGCGTTTAGTGTACCGGCACCTCGGCCGGCGAAAATCTGTCGTAACGTGTTTCATTTAGACCCTATTTTCATTTTCATATATTTCATTTAGACACCTATGCGAAATTCTTTGGAACCTTCTTATCGGATTTGGTTATGGTTTTGGATGCATTTTTATATGTAAAACTAGCGGCCCCGTCCGACTTCATTGGTGTTGGACTATTAATTATATGTATATACATGATTATTAAATTTTGTATATTTTTTGCCTTGAGTAGAACATCATTAGGTTTATTGGTATTTTACATAGCCTATCATCTGCGCAATGACGTGTTCTCACTTCATACCAATTTTCGTTAAGATCGGTCAAGCCGTTCTTGACTTATCTCGGGACGTACAGACAGACTGATTCAATTTTTCAAAACGGTCAAAATTGATGTCAGTGAGACATAAAACGAATGTTTACCGTGAAATTTTACAGAAAAGTGGAATGTACAGACAGGGGCTCGACAGATTTATATAGTAGTATAGATAGTGATTATTCTAAGACTTCAGATGTCTGCGTGGTGATGGCCACTTACAATCTAGTGGACCGAATGTTATTTCGGAATAACATTGTATTTATTATTTGTTATTAACAGCAATTTATACTAGCCATAAAATTACGGAACTGGACTGTTAGAAGTTTTACATATCACAATGGGCCGCAATACCACCACTTCACAACCGACTATACTCCGTCATTTCTTAATGTCAAATGCGTGAATGGGAAATCGCGAGCCCGTTAGTTGGGTCCCTATTGAAGCACTACAAAGTCCTCAACTTAATTATAATTTAATTCAATTAATTTATATAAACATTGTAAGCCACACAGTTACGAAACTCGTTTACGTTGAATTTCAATTTAATTGAAAAAACCCGTAAAACCAAAGCTATGAAAAGAAAACCGTCGACCTTTTTTACGTATAAAAGTAATTACCAGAAAGAATCTGTTCAATGAATTGGAACTGATGATCAAATTACATTATCGTTTCCGACGAGATATTTTTATACAAAGACGCATAATATAATAATTTTTAACGAAGTAGTGGATCTAAAAATAATATAAGCTCTTATTTTTTTGTCGACAGTTGGTGTCGATCGTAAGTAATCGTATGTTATGTTATTCCCATAAATGAAAAAGTATAATTCGCTTTAATTAATGGAGTAATGCAGTAGAAATAGAAGGAATCGTTTTTCTGTTTCGGTCAATCGTAGAACTAGACGGAATCGTTTTTCCGTTCCGGTCGATCGTCGAACTAGACTGAATCGTTTTTCCGTTTCGGTCAATCGTATGTTTTTCCGTTTAAATAAAACGTACGTTTTTTCGTTTAAGTCAACCGTAGAACTAGACGGAATCGTTTTTCCTTTTAGGTCAATCGTAGAACTAGACGAAATCGTTTTTCCGTTTAGGTCAATCGTAGAACAGTTCAGTTGGTAATTGCCTCTACCCACCCCGCAAGGCATTCCAGATTCGACGCCAGCCAGAGTTTACATTTATGCGACGGGTATTTGTTATAGTTGTTTGTAATCTAACTTTGTGTATGCCGTGTGTGTATGTGTGACTGCGTCAGCATTTGTTATCATTATATCCGGATCTTAAGGCAATGTTTGTGTAGTTGTTAAGATAAGTAAAAAATATTTCTGAAATGTCACCGACTACCTATTTCTCCACATCATGTCTGATTGAATTTGAGGACTAAATTGAATTGAATTTAAGTAATTTGATTAGGCACTTGTTGAGTCAACTCCTCTATACTGTTACAGTCTTGTCGATCCACACTTAACTGTGTTTGTATAACACTAGCAGCCCGCCCCGGCTTCGCGCGGGTGTACTTTATCAATAGTTTCCACTGCGTATGGGATGAAAAAATTTTATAAGCAAATTTTTTTACACCTCGGTTCACATTTTAGCAAGGATCCCTTATTTTTTCTAGTAATAAATATAGGCTATGACACTCGGGGATAATGTAGCATTCTAATGGTGAAGGAGTTTTTCAAATCGGTTCAGTAGTTTTTGAGTTTGCTCGTTATATAAACATACAAAAATTCAAAGTTTTCCACTTTATAATATTAGTGTAGATTCTTGAAGTGCATTAAAAATGAAATCTGCACGGTAGATGTCAATGTCAGCTGCATTTTCGGCGGCGCAGCGGTTTCTCGAATGTTCATCGTACGGTTATCACCTTCAATAATTCCGCAAAGCAACGAATCTATTTCCAGCGAGTTATTTTAAGATAAGGTCTGACAGCACAATCTGACCTTGTGTTTATTTGTCTACTGCGAGTCTTCGTTGACCTTCTGCATGGCGCAAGCGACGCAGTATTACCACAGTGTAAGAAATTACAGTGGACCGTCAGATCAGATTTCAATGTTGGCCTACTATGTGAAATAATTCGTTAAGCTGTGAAATTATGATACGATCATTTATTTTATTTAGTGCACCTGGTCAGTGGTCTACGGCCCATATATTTCTGCAATCACCTCTAACAAGCCTAGCATATACATATGCGTTGTTGGTCCTCTAATGTATCTCAAAAGGTATTTCATATGCACTGTGATGCAGCCTCGGATTGAAATCATACATGAAACTTAGGATCTCTGTTGGTATTTGAAACTTTTAACTTTTTGACAAGTATCAATTGACGAGACAAAAAATTATAACGACAAACGAAATATCGCAACTTGCGTTATGCAGTTCACGATTTGACATCTTTACATATTATAATAGAGTGAAACTACTGTATATTTAAACGAATCGGTTAGAATGTGTCGCTTGCCGACACCAAAGATGTAATTGAAATTGGTTATAAAAATGTCGCACATTAGTTTCATTTAACGAGTTATTCACGCTTTAAATATTTGAAGTTGAAACACTTAATAAAAGCCGGTCATTATTTGCACGTCTGTAAGCTGTTATTTGCATCGGATAAACATTATTGACTAAAAATCTACTTACTTCTGTGACAGATAGTGAATGATATGATTCACGTACTCACGGCACTGGTGAATGTCTTAATATAAAGTGGTCGTTTTCAACTCGAGAATAAATAGGCTTGTTAAATTTGTGTTCCTAATTACCCTAGTCTGTCCTACATCACCTTACCGAACCGTTTAGTGACGTGTAAACAAATCAATCGTGCACCCCGGTTCAGGACACGTTGCTGGAACTTTGATTTGAAGTCCGGAATGGCGTTGAAAAGAAAAGCATTGTAGTATTTTAATATAGCACCTAGGAATCAAAGCCTTTGATGTCAGAAAAAAGCTTATCAGTACAGTATCAGCACAAATATTGCCGCATTACGAAAGGGTTGTCATATATTATTATAATAAAAATATATATTTTTTTAAGTTGTGTCGTTTGAAATAAGTATAGACAATTATTACCATTTGTTGTTTTTCAAAGAATTCTCCGCGATATTTAATACAATTTTGCATGCGTTTGAACCAATTTTTAAAACATTTATTCCACTCCAAAGTGGGGGTAGTTAAAATGGCCGATTCGTATGCGTCAACAGCTTCTTCGGGTGAGCGGAAACGTCGACCACGAAGACTTTGCTTAATTTTGGGGAAAGTAAAAAAAAACGTTAGGGCTCAAGTCAGGGCTGTAAGGCGGGTGATCTAAAATTTCGACATTTTGGATGCTCAAAAACATCTTTGTTTGTCGGGCGGTGTGCGAACTTGCATTGTAATGGTGCAGTATCATACGACGTCTTGAGTTGTTTTTTCGAAACTCTGTGATGACTTGTGGCAAACAAACAGTGGTACACCAGTGAGTGTTAATCAACTTGCGATCTTCTAGTACAATAGTGGCGACGTGACCACCCTTTGTCACAAACGAGGCAACCATTTTTTTGAAGTGCTCCGTGAGCGTATGTTTTGGTCGATTTTGGCTCATCTTGGAAGACCCAGACAGTTGACTGATGCTTGGAATCTGGATCGTAAGCATACATCCAAGACTCGTCACCACTAACCATATCATAAACGTGTTTTGACTCTCCTCGGTTGAATCGCTGCAGAGTTTTGCGACACCATCTAACGCGGGCTGCTTTTCGGTCGTCGCTAAGCAAATGTGGTATCCAACGAGATACACCGATGCCTCCATTTCACGGTATGTCACATGAATATCTTGGACAATTAGTCGCCGCACGGTGTCTACATTCTCTTGCGTCATGGCGGTTTCTGACCACGTGACCTTCACGTGGCTTGTCACAGGGACTAGAGTGCCCACGTTGAAATTCTAAATACCAGCGTTCTACAGTCCTAAGACATGGTGCTGCATCCCTAAACACAGAAGTGATCACCTAAAAGCACTAAAATCGCGTTAATCCCATTTGAAAGTTGTAGAAAATTATCGCACGCATATTTTCCTTTGATATTTCCATTTTTACAACCGGCTTGTCACCATTGACTAGACGCTACCATAAAACTATTCGACTAATCAAAAAACATTCTTTTGTTTTCGAATTCTAAATTCAAAAAGATGAAAAAGCCATGTCTTTTTTTTAATAATCGCGGGAGGTTTGCAAACGACACGACTTAAAAGGCAGTCCTCGTATACTGCACTAGAGACCTAATAATTCGTTTTACCCTGCATGTTTACCAATACTGAACTGTCTAGACTCTAGACGTCTCCATTGGCAGGCTACATTAACGAGTTCTTCCAAGTTTTTACGAAGTAGGACCGTTCTTTCACCATTGTTTCTTTTAACCGAACAATAATTTTGTTTAATTTGTATCCACATTAATCATAATTGTTATGAATTTTTAATATAACCACTAAATTAGGAAAATATTTTTAAGAGACCTTGTCGGTTTTTCAAGGTGTTACAAAAGTTGTTTACGTGTACAACGTATGTTTTTTTCGAGATGACAACATTATTCGTTGTCTAATATTTCTAAAATATTTTATTTGTATTTTAAAAGTAGACTGTAGAAATAGGTGAGTCCAAATTTAACGTTCACGAAATAAGGAGGATGTTATTTTGGTAATTGTATCGTGTAATGATATATACTAAACGAAATTGTTCGAAACTGAAATGTCATCGAGTCGATATAGCCTTTGGCTGTTATTGTTGCACCGCAGTTCTTAAACTTTGTCAAAAGTTTAACTGTTATGTTGGTAACTTGATTCGTTAACCTAATATATGTGGATAGAAATTAGCAATCTGAGATCTGGTTAAGGGGTTCATGTGAGTCGGGTCGTATTCCGTGAGTGGGCCCCTAACGAGTTGAAGCAGGTGTTTGTGGTCCGACTCGATCAGATGCCATTTGTATGAACCCATTTGGTCGGTCAATGGCTAAATAATTTCGGATTGTGTTTCACGTCAGTCACATTGTGCTAGTGTGTAAGTGTAAACGGTAATAATTTTTCAGGATCAGTCTCCGGCGGCGGTCAATGGACGCGAGCGCCCCCCGCGCCGCCTCCGGGAGCCGTAGGCAGCGTGGCGGGCGCGGTGGGTATGGCCGGTGTGGGNNNGGGGTCGGCGACCGGCACAGCGGCATTCACCGGCTTCGGCTATGCAGATGCCCCACAGCGGGCTCACGGCTGCTGCGGTGCAGGCCCTGGCGAATGGTTGGTCCATTCCGGCGGCGACGCTCACGCAGGCGCAGACGCAGCAAGTCCTCAGGCTAGCGCAGGTAAATGAAATTTGTGTTTTGTTACTACTAAGATTTCTTTTATGCCGAAGCGTATAGTGTAGTTTTGGGACAGGTATATTAGGGAGAGCATGAGATTGCGGATTTGGATTTAATTTTTTTAAATAATAGTATTCAAAGGATTTTATTAGAATGTATGTAAATTTGATGTATTATCCAATATTAAAGGAACAGAATATGAATATGGATAGGAAGCGTCATGTTCGAGTCCGTAATCGATATCAGATTTCGGATATTTTTGTTTTGAATATCACGTTTGAACTACTTGGACCGTTTCGTGTATTAGTGCAATAAACCAATGCATGCATATGCAGGTGTGATGTACACCGATATCCATCGCTGTCTGACTCAAGTCACCTTGGTACTTTTCAAAGGAATCGTTCTATGACACGTTAAGATATTGTACAGCGGCGGACCATCAACTCTACTGTATTACCACACAGGGAGGTGGTACATAACGTGAACGTGACGCTGCATGCCACGGTGCGTTCCGTTAGTTCTGTAGATCGAGATAGTCGCGCTATAACGGAATTTGAGAGCGGTTATGGCACAGAACTGCTGTTATGAACTGTTGTTTTTTTTTGGTCAGTTTATTCAATTTGACAATCGTTGCTTGTTTGTGACACGCTCACGGTAAATGGTATATTAGTCGTGAATCGTGGTAGTGAGTTGAGCAAAAACTGGATCAAATGACCTGAATGAATAATTACCATTAACACCGTTCATATCTAAATTGTCGAAATGGTTACTTAGTCACTGCTTTTATAACAATAAAGAATATTTAGTCCAAAATTTTACGGCAATTTTTACGTTATTCAATTTTATTATATTATCGAGTTTATTAATGTTGTCGATAGTATTATTTTAATTGATTTTGAATAATTTATTTATTAGTGTTAAATTCAATGTAATTTCATTTATTTTATCTAATTTTAATGTAATTGACTTGGAATGTAGCGATTCCAAATATTAATCAATTGATTAGATCTTTGCTGTAGATACAGGTACCAATAAATGTCAGATGTTACAAATAAATATTATCTCCGTATTCCCGCCCCAAACGGGCGAACAATATGATTTCATAAAATAAATAGTGATTAAAAAAAATTATTATACGTAAATTATTTTTGCCAGATTTTATTTACATTTTGTTTTCATGAGAATCAATATAATTACAAAATTAAATCATTAAAATGAAAGTTAAATTTGCACGCCTTTAATGATAGAGCATGTATTATTACCATAATACATTGTTAATATCTTTCTGTAACGTACAGAAACTTATATAGAAGTTGTGATTGGGTTTACTGATCATTAGGGTCGGTTGCATCCGGTGACCGTTTTTTGCTATTCTTAAAACATACTTGGCCTCTGGAGGTTCCACGTTTTTTGGCATTCCTATTCCATTAAAACTTCGTTAGATGACACCTGGAGTTTGAAAATATATATAAATTTTTACCAACATAATAGTTAGGTTCGTTTTTAAAGATGATTGTAGATTTATTTTTAAGAATTGGCATGGAACGCCTCATTTTTAAACTTCTCGCTGGTCAAAACGCTCCAAATCAAAAACCAAGGTCGAGGTTGCTTAGCGGTAAAATAGCCAGATAGATGTGGTTACAGTATCATTATTTACAAATCTCTTGATGTAAAGTGTCAATTACACTGTAACTTAAGAATGTACGCCTTTCTAAGTGAACTTTCATCTCGTCACACAACACGTATTTCATATTTTGTGCCCGCTTTTTTTACCAATTTTAACAACTCTGTAAGTCTCGTAACCCACATGCGGGAGGCTTCCATTTCAAGGGACAAGTTTCGCGTTCTACTTCCAAAGCCGAATCTAACATCCATGTGACATTATTGTGAATAATTGTGTAACCGTATCCAATCAATCAATCGTTTTAATAATAGTTATGCCTTTCTTAAATGTAATCGAATGGCATAAATTTAATATTTTTTATTCGAACTAGTTCTACTAACCGGTCGGTCGAGATCGAGAAAATCCCTCTTTTCCACTTATTGGGGTTAAATAAAGTATTTCGATTATTCTAATACGTAAGTGTGTGGATAAATGTCAGGTTCACCATCTTTATATTTTTGAATGCACGCCGAGTGCTGTTGGACAAGTGTACATGTAAATTGAATGATGTAATTATCAATAGGGTTGTCGCCAAAATGGTTTTTATTAACATGGGGGATCTTTTCGAGTATCTATCTGTTGTTTTCATATTTTCTTTATATCTATTAGTATCTGCAATAAATCTCAAATAGAAGTCATCAAGTAGAACTACTAGAAGCTATCTCACATACAACAAAAACAACAGATGATATGATTTATTCGAAGGTGGCGATGGGCCCTAACTACTTATTGAAGTTTAAGACTGATAAAGCAACTTGTTATGCCGTTGGCGGCAAAAATTTGCAGGTGTGGTGAGTTGATAGGTCCGTCCACGGCGAGCTGTACCAGTTCAATGATTTCCTGATAGTCATGACTGATGATAACTAATGTGACAGTGTACATTATTTGTTTATTAAGCGTAATAAGTTCCCGGTTTTATGTTTGCACGTGGCTCTGTTATTACAGCTGAATAGCGTGTGACGTGAAATTCAATACAATACTAACTGAAGATTTTTTATTGTTGGACGACTCTAACAATACGTCAGAGTAATTTTGGTTACGAGTCCTTGAAATATATTGCGTGATTATAACAAGTCATTGTTATAGAACCTAGAAATTAAACATTTATTTGTCAGATAACATGATCCACCCTATCTTATACAAGATAATACAATTAAGTCTAAAAACACCCTTATAAAATGACATTATTTGATTAGGGATCATTGTCGCGGAAAGCACAATTATTCACAATTATGGCATCACAACAAACGTCTATCTGTCATAAATATCACATATATGTCAGCTTAGACCTGGAATCGAACTCAAAAACTCGCCTCGTAGCGAACAGCATGGCCACAAACTGGGTTACGGCATTGTTGAAATATGCAAATTCGAACGCAAAGTCTAAAATAGCCCTGGTGCGACAGGATGCAGCAACATCACAAATTATTCACCATCCAGAAACAGTAATTGCTTATCTTAACCAGCGTTGAAGTACGAATCGCTATTTATTGGTATAAACCATGCTGTAATATTTGATATCATCTTTCTCGGGGTTTGTGAACCCACTTCACATTCCAGTCAAATTCTCGGTATTGATATTAACACAGTTTGAAACAAAGCTATTGTATTATTACGAGCTGGTCAACTGTTGCATAATTTGTGAGTTTGTGTGACAATTTTCTTATCACCATAGCGCATGATGTTACTTTAAACCCAAAATACTAAAATATAAAATTATCAAAATAAACATTTGTATGAGTTACAGAAGAAACAAGCAATGATACCTTATACGTGGTCATAATTTAATAAATCAATTATCAACTAATATGGGGCTAAAATTACTATCGTGTTTAAAGTGGTCTTTCTGTCAACCCTACGTTTCGGCGTGACTAGTCGTTACTAGGTTTTTGTTCGATCCGTTTCAGTTCGGCCTTGGTATCCATCTATCTGGATCTTTCTAGCACGCATATAGATATTCATGCCGTAACAGACAGAGCTATGACATTTATATTACCGAGTGTTTTTTCCTCTTTATTTCTAGGAATGCGGTAAATGAAAATATAACTAACTGTTTATTTAATGAATGATTTATATGTACCTTCATATAACGACGGTAGAATATTATATTATTGAATCGTTGAGTTTTGCTCGTCAAAGGAAACTTTAGTGGAATTGAATATTGCCGCAGAACACAAAACATATACTCATATATATCTTGAATTCATAATAAATATTATCGATATTAAAAAATACCCTGACCGAACAAACAAAACTTGTAATACTGGAAATGAGTTGATGATCTGCAAATAGCTTAACTGATTTTTTGAATTATAATTACGAACATACACTAAGATCAAGTTCCCTTTCAAATAAAAAAAAATCTTTATAGGTCTTTCGTTTGCGAGTTACAATGCCACAAATAAATTTTAATAGCGGTCTGGTGCTCCGAGAGTTGAAAACCGAAAAATCAATTAGTAGAGCGTCACACGGATGGATGAAGGATGCAATCTGCGGCCCAATAGGGAATACAGTATACGGCGCCGCACGTCGTGAATCCGCGGCGTTTGTGGCGATTACTAAATCGCCACAGCATTATGCGGATGATATACGGATGTCATTGTCATTGTCTATCAGCAGCACTCCTCACCATCCACTCTGGCAAGGCTACTGGCAAGGTTGCGCACGTTTCTGTTATTTATCAGTTGTCACGCTTCATCCATTATATGTTGTTATTTTTTTTAATTATTCGTTACTTTGTTATCAAAATGGATAAGCGAAAACCGATAACCGATATAGAATGGGTTATCGTTTTAAAAGAAAAACATAATGAAACGCCCGTAGCACCCGTAAAGCGTGCATTTGATCGTGCGGGCCGAGCCACGGGTGTCTGTTCGAACGCTTAGGAACATAAACAATGAAGTCTGAAAACTTAAAACTACTACGAACATATAGGCTGACACACAAGGAGTAAAAAATCCAATACATAATCTATGTAATTGTGTTCTCATTTTTACCCCCCTCGTGTATTATGACTATTTTTAATTCACATAAAATTGCGTGGTTGAATTCGACAGAGCATAAGAAATTTGTACTAGCTAATCTCGCGTGACGTCTGATGCCGTCGGCAAACCTGAGCGGTGCTTGTATAATCTATACTAATAATAAAATTCTAACTGATCGATTTCTGTACACGAACGACATATGAGGAAAACATTATTACTGGCCTTTATTAACGCAATATTACACAAAACAATAGTTAGAATTTTTGTCTGTTTATCTGTGCATTTGTTCCCGCTAATCCCAGAAACGGCTTAACGGATTTCGATATGGTTTTCACTAATGTATTGGAGTAAGCGTCACTTAATACTTAAAGTTTGTTTCATTGCAATCCGTCCATAAATAAAAATGTTATGAATAAATATATGTATTTTTAATTCACACAAAGCTATCTTTAAGCGTAAGGTAGTTTTTCCGAAGCGAAGCGAGGGCATTTGCTTATTATTTCTGTGTCTCGAGTTCGCTTCGACAATACCTCAGATCGGTCATAAACTGTATCATATAGTATAAATATAATGATTCATTTGCTTTTTACTGATAATTTTGTTGATAATCAGACTTATGTCCAATTAATGATACCTCTATTGGATTCACGTTGGAACTTTATGAATGGAATGATAATGAAATTTATTTATTTTGAAATAGCTGCAAATAAATTCAACCACAATATTATTTATCGATCTTATATTAAATTTTAACTCGTCTACCGTGAGATTAGATCCGTTTCTCGCGATGAAAAATTTATTGGGATTCGATATTTGCTCTATTCCGCTACTTGTGTACTATTTTCTCACTATTGAATAAACACTACTACCTGCCGCCGACATGCATATTGCAGAAAGGTTTTTGAAGTAAAATGGCAGTTCATTTTACATTTGTTATTATGATGTATGCAATCATGGAATCTATCTTTCCTTGCTTGCCATCAAGTGAATGGATGTCATAATGTGACATACTTGTATTTATAATAATAATTAAATAAAGATCAACGTCATTGCGAAAACTGAACCAGTAACAGCTTTTACAACGTTTCATCAATTATTATTAATTTTTGTCAGATTATCGTATATACTACATAGTGCCTCTGTCGAGTGCTATCATTTCGGCAGTCGAGAGACATTATATTTTAGCCTTGGGATTATTAATATCCAGTCGAGGCATTTCAGCACATTATTTTAGTTCCAATTGTTTCTTTGATGCCTTAACTTTTTCACAGTATGCTTTAAGCTCGTGTATTTATTTTTCAAATTATTTGTCATTCCTGTCATAGTCTCCTTCTTACTATCTGTAACCTGTGTATTTACGATGTGCACCAAACTAAACTTATCAAAATACAGCGCGCGCGGTAGATACTGGCGCGGGCGCCGGCGTGTTCTTGGATCCCCCCAAGTTATCTCCCGGAAACTACGTACTAGTATGTTTGAACAGGCGGGCGAGAAACAAACATGTCGGTACACGTCACGCGCACGAGTCGAATATTTTTGCCAAATATTCGGCTATTCGGCTAAGA
The DNA here is from genome assembly GCA_003671415.1 of Megathymus violae. Classification (NCBI taxonomy): domain Eukaryota; kingdom Metazoa; phylum Arthropoda; class Insecta; order Lepidoptera; family Hesperiidae; genus Megathymus; species Megathymus violae. The sequence goes on from PDGT01000054.1 coordinate 1,635,965, forward strand.
AGCTCACCGAATATACGGTGTTCGGTATATGGTAAAATATGCTGTTCGTTACGACTTCACTATTTTATAATTATACTAATACTATGCCGGTAATAAATACTAAGGAAAACGAAGCTGACCGAGAGCTGACACAAAGTAGAGGCATTGGACATTTAATGCATTTTTCTACGGTCGTGTTTACAGTTGTATCATTAGCGTAGGTAAGTAATGATGGCGGCAGGGTTATGCATTAACTTTGTGCAAATGTTTACAGGCGCAGGTGGCCCAAGCGCAGGCGGCCGCGCGGTACAACAACGCGGCGATCGCCGCCGCCGCCGCCACTATGCCCCAGCACAGGTCGCAGCACCAGCGCAACGTGCAGGTACATGCCGTCACTCTCGTCATGCTGTCTCTCTCGCACGCGATCCCGTGACCTCTGACGATGCGCTGCTAACCCTGAACGTGCAGTGCTATTATTTTATTAATGTTTCTCGACAATCTTCGTGTTCGGTGTTAAAAACCAATTATCCTTAATTCATTTAAATGTAAACAGTAGTAACAACTATCATACATGGTCGACTCCCTCGTTGGAACAACGACGGCCGCTAGAGTGACACGAAGTTTGCAGGGAGACATTGACCAGGCATCAATCAGCACGGCACGTCGGTACAGACGTCACATGTCCGATGGTCACGCGAAGCATCCTGCCCAACGTGTGCAGTACTTACAACTCGCACAACTCATTATCACATTGCTGTCCAGTCGGAGTCAATCTGATGTTTAGTCTCTTATGCATGTCGTTGCGACACCGACGGTGGGTGTGTCCACCGCCGCACCGTAGCGTTATTGGCTAAAAATGAAGCCTTGAATCCGTTTCATATCTGTCTCTCTGTGTTTGCAACCTAAATCCTTTGACGTAAAATGATTTGACGTTAGATGCACGTCGGCAGGTACTCTTACCACCGTGCACGATATGTATTGAAATACATGTCTGTGGTACACGGAAAAGTTGGGAGTGTCTCGTGTCATTTGAGAAATTAATGTTACACCGTGTAAACGCAGAGACGGTTCTGGATATTTTTAATTTATAATACGGTTCCTTAGTGCTCCGGAGTCCATCTTAAGATTTCGAGTTTCATTTAAAAAGATTGAATGCGCATTGTTGTACTTAGCGAAGGTTCTCGAAATAAACAGTATTGTATACCCTGACACAAGCGTATCGTAGTACACTGTATTGAACTATAACTATCCCACGGTTGGGACATTGGTGACCGACCAAATTGTTATATTAGACGAGTTGTTAGGGTCTAGATGTCAGGTTGAAGTGGTCACGTGTAGGTGAGGTCTAAGACCGGCATGGGGGACGTTAAGGGTCAGCGCAGAGGGCACGGGCGGCCTCGGTAGCCTCTTTCAAAGTCGTCAATATCAGTATGATTTAATATCGCAATATAGATGTACCACATGCAAATTTAGTTGAATTTCAGTTGAACTTGTAGCTACTTTGTCCCATGGCCATTCACATCGACATGACATCCAGTGACACAAGTGGTGATGGTCAGTCTTGCAGACTTGCAAGTGCTTCAAGGGTTCAAGTCATTTAAGACTCTCCAAGTGACGTATCTGAATAGCCGTTGGGAATTATTAGATATGTTATCAGGGATTTATTTAAATCTCCATCGGAATGGTCATAATATTTATGGTCGGTGTTGGTGCTTACTATGTAGCTGTGTTATGTACGAACGTAATGGTCATATTGTTTTACAAATTAATATGTACCGATTGACTGTGAAGTGTATAGTCGCGATTGTATACAATGAACTTGACCACAAATTAAATATACTTAACATATCTCGGTTTCGTTGATGAGAATCTTTACGTCGACAAATCGAACAATAGTGTTTTAAGTGTCGTTGCCTTGTACAACACACCCGCGAGTGACAACCGACATCGCTATTCGTATCTCTACTGAAACATCCACCGTGCTCACAGGCTGTGGACGAAACTAAATGTAACGTGTTGAGCTTTGTTCCGTGTCATGGATGCGTGTTGTTTTTGTATGCGTGCGTTGAAATATTTTTGTTTTGTGATTGGTTGCAGTTTCCGAACAGTGCAATAACAATGGCGATGGGCCAGCAACCACCGCCCCCTCTAGTGAGGAGCTCCACCAACACCACTACCATGAAGTGAGCATTCTTGTCATTATTGTACTAAACGTAGACGAGCGGCGAACAGCCTCAGACCGGCTACTGTACAGATGTCGATTGTGTGCCGTGTACGGGCCAAAATTTGATCCTATTGTTGTGTCATTTCACAAGATAAATGTCAACTAACTACTCCGTTATTAGTACAAATAACGTTTGCGTATTATATATCTGTACTGAAATGATGAAATCTCGTCATTTGGGATCTAAACACATTAATAATTATTTGTTACATTTTCAATACAAAAAATAAATATATAGAAATCGTGCAAAGTGTAATTCGAAAGTTTTAAAATTATCGGTATGTTATTAAAAATAAATAAATGAAGGATATGATAAAATTCAAATATTCATACATACATACTTGAGTTGTCTGCTTTTTAATAAGATGTATTTAGGATGATCTGCATCCCCCAATACTGTTATCCAATATTTGTTAAAAACGAAAAATACCGCGCGAACAAATCCATTTCGCGGGTAAAAAAGTATCGTATCGAGACCGAAATTTAAGTTACATATATGCCAAAAATCATCTATACATAAAGTAAAATTCTAACTGATCGGTTCCTCTGCATGAAGGACATATGAGAAAAACTATTATTAGGGGCCTTCATTAACACAATATAACTCAAAACAATAGTTAGAATTTTTGTCCGTTACTCTGTGCGTTAACCGATTTCGTTTTGTTTTTCACTAACGTATTGCAGTAAGCACCAGTTATTATCATAATAGTTCTATAGATAAACAAGTTTGGCACTCAGTTCTAAAACAGTGCAGGTTCTTCTATGCCTAAAGTTTTTCTGAAGCGAGGCGAGGGCGGTTTGCTGGTGTGAAATAAAAAAAACTGTTTATTGCTTTTAGTTTTATACCTGTAAAGAAATACAGATAAACAAAAGTTGTATAAAACTAAAATTCATACTTTTATACCTATGGTGAAGTGACATTTTCATGATAAAGTACACGGAAATTTCTGGGAAATATTATACTTTAAATACTACTTATTATTATTTGTATAGATTTCAAATTGTTCATTTAAAATCCAGTTGGTCATTATTGATTTCAAAGTTTCCTTAGATTAGTTTTGCAACGTATGTTTTTCTAAATCGTGGTTTAAGTCGAGTTGATTGCATTTGTCAACAACAACCATAAGTAACGGTACAAAAATAGCGATAAAAAGACATTTATTTTATGTCTGTCATCGGTTTGCGGCTGTTCTTGCAGCAACGGTGCGGTCGGTGCACCGACTCTCCTTCGCCATTGTCTTGCCACCGGTTTAGGCTGAGCGGACAAATATCCGTAGATTTTTAATTTTGTTTTTTTATTTTTGATAGCACCGCCGCCATCTTGTTTTGCTTCTATTTTAGTACGATATGCGTCACCGAGCTTAATGGGGTCTCTCTATTACAAATTTTTTGTCGTTCTATTTTAGGAGAACACGTTTCAGATTGAATACGCTTGTTATATGTGTTGCTGTTATTTTTATCTGCGACTGTTAACGATTATAAAGGTCGAACGAATATAAGTGACATCGAGAGCCATCGGCGACGCGTCGCCGACCAAGTAGAATGCGGCTGAGCCGTTTATTACTGGTTCTTGGAATGATTCAAATACGTATAGAAAATATATCACGGTTCATTCTAGAAAATAGGTAGTAGTCAGCCAAGGAAGTAGGCACGCTAAATCGGACCTGAGTACATGAGTATCGCCTAGATTTAATTGGATGATACAGATTTCCAACAGGAGGTACCGTTCGTCATAGCCTCGTCCGTTGTTTTATAGGGTGGACTACGAACAGGCGAGGCTGAACCCGAAATAAATATATAAGTTTGGTGGTCTGTGTGCTAATTACATTGTTATTCTGTGCAGTGTTCCGCCACAAGTGACTGCGACAATGAATGGCCACTCAACTACTCACTCCGTGGACAGTCGCAAAAGGCTTACCCCTATCCCCGACATCAGTATAACTGGCAACCATACGCCGTATAAGGTAACTTTTATCTCATTTATGTATAAAAATACCAAATAAATAACTTATCTGTTATTGTGAATGGAGTCTAGGTCTTATGGCCACATTCGAATTTCCAACGCTCGAATTGACCACCACCCTGTCCGACAACTCGGCTGCAGCGTCATGTCGGAGTGCACTTCAGGTCAGTGCTTTGCAGTGGGGCCTGCTAAATGAGTTTATTGTGACCTGTATACTCTACAATTAACTTACATATTATACAGGTTGTAATAGTAAAAAGTAAGGTTTTCGGGAGCAATAAAAGAAGTTTTTTTAATATCTTCCATTTAAAAAAATTCTTACTTGTATTATACAAATATTTGATGAAGCTTCTCCTTTGACACGCCCTACACTAGTCGGAAGAACGCGATATGCCGGCATATCAATAACAGTTATATGTAGCTTATTATGTCATATTATATATATATGGATTAATTGTTGTCTGGTGTTGTGTGCAGGTCCAGAAAGCGCTGGTGGACAATACGATGGTGCCGTGCATCAACGCCAAGCCGTACCAGTACACGGAGCTGCTGATGACGCTGCCGGACCTCGCCAGCCACTTCTTCCCGCGCGTCTCGCTCACCACGTGCCGCGCGATGCTCGACGCGCTCAACCTCACGCTCTACAAGCCCAACTCGTTAGTACTCAGCAATGATCAGGTCTGGGGGGCGTTGTTACGGTCCTCGAATAGTTTTATATATGCGATCAGCTATGCCAGCAACGTACAAAACTTTGATATACTGATATCTTATGTCCAGCGGTGCTAGTGTCTAGTGGGTCCAAGATAGGTCTCTCGGATCGCACAGGAGACTCGGATTCCATCCTGTATGCACCTCAAATTTTTCAAATTATTTGCTTATTACATATTAATTTATCACTCGCTTGGTGAAGGAATTCGCGTGAGGAAACCTGCACACTTGAAAGTTCTCAGTAATGTTCTTGGCTAAGGTTTTGTGAAGTCTGCGTATCTTCACTTTTCTAGTCTACCATCATTTTGAATTACCCTAACTTGAAGTGATGCAGGTTTCTTAACAACGGTGTTTTGATTTTCATGAAGAGAGTAGATCCATTGGGACAGTTATTGTTTGTGATGTTCAAGTGACACGCACATAACTTAGATAAATTAGACGATACTATCATTACATTAGCCTCGTTTCTCCTCCTCAGGACCCAACTCCAAGTGCTCCGAAATTCTGGCAAGTGCAAGTCGGCGGCGGCCGGCGAGAACGGTCACGCACTCGTGCAGATCCGTGATGTCATGCAGCACATGCCGCAGTTCAAGTACATGCTGCGCTCGGGGCTGGCGGCCGACGAGCATGCGCACGCGCACACGCTGCAGCCGCGACCCGCGCACGTGGCGCACGCACACTCGCAGCCGTCACACGCGAAACGAGCGCGCGCCAACTGAGACATGCTCAACTCTGCGCGCGCAGAACAGTGGAACGAGGGCTGGGTGTACCCCGATCACTACTATACGCTCGAACGGTACGAAGAGGTCCAGTGAGTGTTGTGTGCAGTAAGATACCACAAGTACAATATGTTTAGTGTACAATAATATCATCAAGCTCGATGTGTACTGGATTTATAATTCATCTATTTGGACCTTAGCGCATGGGCCAAGTTTTGTGATATTAATACTCTCCCCAAGTGAAATTACAGACAATTTAAATACAAGATAATAATAGTGCATATATATTTACTTAGAATCATAAAGATTTAGGACAATGTGAAATACATATTCTAAAATGTTTTATAAGATAAATATTGTTGGTAATTGGCAAGATATGGAATTGGTAAGATTATTTTATTTGGACTTTGTGCAGTAAAATGGGAAGCATTGTTATAAGGGGAATATATACGAATATGTTTCCTGTATGGTAAATTAACGCACAAAGATAATGTTTATGATAATATAGACATTACAAAGTGACAAAAGAATTCAAAGTGAAGATGGACTGTATTTGGATTGCACTACTTCGAAATATGCGTTAGTGGAACACTGTGACAACAGAGGGCATCGGTTGGCGTCGATGACGTTTCTAACGTGAGTGTTAAAGTGACGTTGTACATAAATGTGTTGTTCGTCATTTGAGTTCGATGAAGCAGTTTGAACAGTAATAAAATGGACATTTTAAAATGAAATATGTCAATTTTCCATAACTGTACAAATTGTATAGACCATAATATTAATGTAAATCTGGAAGATCTTGACCTTTAACGATCTTATATTAACTATTTAATGGAAGACTGAAAATTATTTTATTTTTAATTATTTCCTAGATCAAAAACTATTGGGATGTCGCGTGAGTCAGTTAGTTGTGGTTTCAATTGTTTTTTTTTTCAAATATAATTTGCATACAAGATGTACATATATATAAATATTACATGTGCGCTGCATTTACGCAGACTATATTTGGCAAAACATTTAATTGGTGATAATGTTAAATTATACTAACGATAAGCCTCAATATTTATTTCTTTATTCAAGTAATATCGTTTTTGTAAGTTAATATGTCTATAGAAGGTATTGCTTTAAATTAAAGTACGCTTAACAATATCATCACAATACTGAAAATATTTTTCACAAACATGGTCACATTTGGATCTAAATTTATTGAGTCCCTGATATCAAGATGACGGAATGCTATTACATAATGAAAGACGAAAATGTAATTAAGATAAATATATTCACTAGCATGTAATATGTAATGTATGAAATCATTATGTGGAGTAAGATTTAAAAGGTGTAAGTTGTTTTTTGTAAAATACATTGTTGCTTCATGTTTAATCAAAACTTCAAGGTCAGGAACATATAAAGTGTGTTGTTCACATAATCAAATGTGTGTACGATAATAAAATAAAATCCATTTTCACTTACAACATAATATTTTCATAATAGTAGGTTTTATAAATATTTGATACCTAGTGCGATTTATGTTCTACGAACAGACATTTCATATGAAAAAATACTTGTGCACATGCGTTATATAATCTGATAGGTTGTTGACTATGGTTATGCGTTTAATTTTTTTTCATGTTCATGCTTTTTGGAGATGAAATTGTCATGTTGTAACAGTTATGTGAAAACAACATTACAAGTTATTTGTCTCTAACCAATGACAATCTATATTTATTGCGCTGGAGATTAATAGGGCCTTGCGCGCTTTATTTATCTTATTGACTCAATATATCTTTCACAAATCAACATATTTTTTGGAGATCTGCAAACATTAACCTTTCTGGTAATAATAATGGAATTGAAGTAGCTCTGTTTGTTGCCTTCCAGTGAGAGTATTGGCAAATTGAGCAAGTTAACCAATAATAGGAAAAGTTAGAACATTGTGTTCCTATAGGTAATGTTAGTTATATTGGACAAAGACAAGATTTCATTATTGATTCAATCTAATTTTTCCCTAGCCACCTTATGGGTCTGTTGAAGATTAAAATATTTAATTTCATATTCATATTTATCACTGTTAACCTATTGGTCGAATTTCGAACATAAGTCATTTAAATGGAGTTCTGCATTTCAAAATTATTTTTATTGATAACTGTCATCAGTAGCTATCAAACAAACAACAAAACAAAAAAATACGAGTCTGTGAATAAACCGAAGAAAATGGTACTGAACTGTTTTGTCTATGCCTACTTACATGTTACATTGATAGCTCTTAAAGCTATTGTATATTTTACAGACTATCAGAGTAGGATACGCTAATCTGCCATTATCATTTATAATTACAGTAAGACCTTTTATTATTTTAATAATTAATATACAGACAAACTATCTCATTTCGCAACAAGATTGAAGTTTCAAACTCAACTAAGCGGTGTCGTCACACGGCAACGTAAATTTGTGGTTCGCGCTACTAGTCAATATGATTGACAAAGCAATATTTTGATAGCTAAAAAAAGTTCAAAGCTACATAAGAAGGTTAAACGAAATTTAGATCAATTTTGTTATAATGGACTTACTGTAATTTACAATCATTAACTTTTATTTTGCAGAATCATAATTAAACTATGCATAGTTTATTTTGACACAACACGACTCTGCCCATTGTAATGCGATATGAAGTGTAAATATGGTAAATACACAAGTGAAACAAAAGACAATTTATTGAATGAAATGGATTTTGTTTAAAACCAGCAATAGTTAAATAATTGTTTAACAGATCAAAATATTAACTGTAGATAAATGTATCTATAGGTGACAGATAAATTATTTATGTTATCTTTCATACAATACTGATATGAATGACAGTTTATAAAGATGCTGGTTAATCGATTTTGTTGTTTTGTTCGAATTTAGAATATTACATAGTATGTTATAGACTCATGTCTTATATTTTTCAAACAAGTTTAGATGTATGTATAGTCGGGCCATCTGTTATTGTCTTTAAACATCTAAATACTAAATTGCCTTAAATTGCAACAGAATATTATCATTAAAACAGACCAATTTTAGAAATAGATTTGGAAGGAAATGTTCAACATAATGAGGTCTTGTCCTAGTTTCAAACGGCCCAAAAATAATAATGGTGTCTGTTTGTCTTCACAATTTATTTATTTTAAATGTAAAGCTAGAATTTAAGTTTGAAACAAAATTGTTAGTAAACTTTTGTATCTCTATAAACGCAGAGCTGTGTATATTGTATGCTAAATTATTTATGATGTAGTCTCGCGAGACAGTAAGATGTATTTGATATATTGCAATAGCTCTACAGAGTGCATTGTGGAGCAATTGATTCTGTATTAGAAAAATTAAAGGATTCTTTATATGTGAAGTTTTTGATTTTTAAACTTCTTCCTATTGCATCAAATAGTAAAGTGAGTATACACGTACTAGCAAAAAATACACAATATTTAGTTTAATTTTTATTAAATTGAATTACTGAGTTTTTGACACTTCAAATAATATTATTACTAGTTGGCCGTTGGATCCCAGCAATTTATGCTGATATACAATTCATAGGTATATAGTAAAAAAGTTGTACTAAAACGAGAAAAACACCAACCTAATTTTTGTAAGTGTAATTTTTAATACGAGTAAAATTTGATTCATATAAATAACGATTGTTATGACTAACGAAACATATCAAAATATTTAATCTGTTTAGGTTTGTTAATCTATAATCCAAATTGATTATTCCTATCTCTAATAAAATTTTATGAAGATTTAATTAATATGAGTTTTTTAGGATTAGGGCGAATGAATGAAATAAAATAAAATAGTGAAATTGTGAAGATTAGTTATTATAATTAGAGTACATTTTTATATATACGGGGACAGTAAGCCAGATACTAATGATATAAATATTTTTCTTTTGTAAAAGAATTTTGCTATAATTCATTTTATTCAGTATATTTTATTCATTCGTAATATTTGTGTTATATATATATATATATACGTATAGAATACAATTTTTTTTTAAATTCTGTTTGTGCGATTATATTCCTTTGCCAACTTGAAACTCTTACAACAACAAAGATATTGCTAATCGTCATCTGTCAAAGTCAAAGCTTAGTTTCATAAATTAGATCAAGATCAAGAACCTAAAAAAATCATTTTGTTTTAAATTGTTCAATGCTTGGTTTTATTTTATTGTTTCAATATAATTTAGTTAATTGAAGTTAAAAGTTTTTAACTGATCAATAGCAGATTTTGTGGTTTATGATGAAAGCTGTTCCTTGGATAAACTTTGGTCATTTCATAGAATAATATTTAATTCCAATTTTGTATTCTCATAAAAAATGTTTCATATTTTTCATTATATTCATTTTCTTATTTCCCCTTATAGATACGTAATAATTTTATTAATTTGTAAGGCTTATTAGTATATAGTAAAGGTAGATTTGAAATTAGATTTATGACTGTTAGGTTAAAATCACATCAAAATGAGTATCCAAGTATGTAGGGACCCCGCAGACGCTGTGGCTTTATACTTGCCGCAGAGTTTGTTTCTTAAATCGTTTGCGAAGCTTAACATTTCTGTCCAGCTCCCCACTCACAAGGTGCACGGCAAGTCGATATCCAATTGGGAACTGATGGAGAAGTTGCGGAAAATGATCCAACCTGATAGTTTTTCGCTACTGAAAGTGATCAAGAATAGTTCGGAAGTGATAAGGTTCGATGCAGAGCTCGAGAGTCGCGACAAACTTGGGCGAGTGCTGGCGCGTCTCGAGGACCGTGTAATTCAGTTAAACGACTATCCGGATCCTTTGAGAGTGCGTGTGATGGAGGCCAAGTCAGAATTCCCCACTCGACATTCCTGGGATTCCTTCTTCCGTGACGCCAAAGAGATGGATGAAATGAAACCTGGTGAAAGACCCGATACAATCCACATATCTAATTTACCTATCCCATGGTTTGTAAACAATAAAGATAGACACAGTGACTCACTTCCCTCTGAAAGTATATTCAAGAAGGTATTTGAGAAATATGGAGATATACGGCAAGTTGACATACCAGCATCTGATCCATATCGAATGCAGATGAAGGAGGCGATGAGAGGCATTACAATACCGTCTCAGGATTCAGCTCTATTTTTTGAGGCCTATGTCCAGTTTAGCGAGTATGTAGGATTTGTGAGGTGTATGGATGCATTGAGAGGGTGTAAGTTGTTGAAGAAGAAGGAAGATTTAGCAGAATGGTGTTCAATACAAGTGGATTTTGATAAAACCAAACATATGACTGATGCTGCAGTGAAACGTAGAGCAATAGTTAGAGAGAGATTAGCAAGCCGTCAGAGAGCTAAAGAATTGGAGGAGAAAGAAGAAAGGGAGAGAGTTTCTAATAGGGAAGCAAGAGAAAGGTATTTTCTCTATTGTTTATTGTTAGTCCGAAAAATGTTTTCTGTAACCTTTTTTTTATTACTATTTGATATAGGAAAGCAATTTATAGGATTGCCGCTCAGCGAGACATGTGTATATTGCATAAACAAATTATATGATTACGCCTAGACTATCCAAGTGCAGATTCAATGAGATGAAAATGTAGAAAACTGACATTCTCTATCGGAAAACGTTGACATTGAGTACATTATTTCAATATAGCTGGTTGGTAGATTATTTATATAGGGTGTATAGAATAGGGTTAAAATCAGACACATTAATTCCTGCATATACAACCTCAAAAAGAACCAGTATAGAGATTGATCACATGAATGTCAGTTTCGAATCCTTACCTTTCAGCAGAAAGGAATCATTCTCACGCATCATTTTTCACTCTTTAAGACTTAAGTCTGAACGAGCTGAGTGGGAGAAGTTGGAGAAGATGAGAGAACGCGAGGAGAGACGGAAGAAGAAGCAGCTAGCAAAGCTAATGGAAAGAGATGATGTAGACCTTAACAAGCAAGTAGCAGAGGAGCAGCACAAACTCCTCAAAGTACAGAAAAAGCTCCAGGCAATAAGACTAATTGAGGAATTGTTTAAAAGGATTGAGGTAGGTAAACATAACAAACATAAGGTAATATTCAAACATTCATTTGCTCCAAGAATCTCTTTGGTGCAAGTGATAAGATGTGTTCATATCATATATTATCACAAACAAAGACTTAACAAAATACGGTTACCTGGCCTATGGGGTCATATTTCTTTACCGTATAAAATCCTATCAAAGACCAGTAGGGTCTACAGTTGTCAAATCTTATCATAAATGAATTTCTGTGATTGTTTGATTTCAGCTAAGACCAGAGACGTTTCACAACGGCGGTGGTCGCACCTACTACACCTCGGCGGAGCACTCGGCCAGGGCCCGCATCGTTGACAAGTTCAAACAGCAGCAGGAGAGATTGTTGGACAAGCAGCGGGACCAACTCAGACATGCCATGAACGGTGAGTTTTGATGGACCATGCTAGTCTATATAAGAACTAAACTGTTGCACGATTGTAAAAGATCATTACTTGACAACAGCTCGACCAATTTGGATATCCTTTTGTTGTGTTCCTGTTTCCTAATTTCAGTTGAATGTAAAAATTGACCAAAAATCTGCAACTTTTAATTCTAGGTCGCATAGTGATACGTTCAGCACTGGAGACTAAGAAACCTAAACGCAGCTCGTCTGTCAGCTCTTTGTCCTCGGAGGAACTCGTCAGTCACAAGCAGGTGAAGGTGGAGATGTCACCCGACGGCCACGACTTGGAGATGAAGACTGGTGAGAGCGGTGTGACGTCACAGTACACTGAAAGCTACTGTTATTGTTGTTATAAATTCAGTGTTAAGCACCGTTTTGTAACGGTCGATCAAGTTGGAGAGAACGTCCGACACCTGTGTTGACTGTTAACCAGCTCTACGGCAATATGTTCCAGGTCTTCTCATTTCTGAGGAGAGACTAGTGTGAATATGGGAGTGTAAACGGGTGCTGCGCGCTGTTGATGGGTTGAAACTAAAAATATTACAGATCCAATTGTTGTATTCAAATATTTTTAGATCACTGTACGAAATAAGAAATTCGTCATTGATTAACAATGTTGCGACAGAATGGGGTTCTATTTATTGCGTTAACAACGAATTAAGCGAAAATTAGGTCCTTTCTGTTGAATAAAGGTTCCATAGTAGCACCAACCCATCTCGATGATACATATGCAAGATGGTAAGTTCTTTACTTGGCTGGCTAGCTGCTATCCTTCTAAAATCATCTGTCTTATTCATTTTCATGGGCGGCGATGCCCACGTACCATGTATCCGTTTGCTGGAGATATACATATATATAGTATATAATGGGTACAATTTTAAATTTTTTACACTCAATTTAATGGTGATACCATTTCTTAATGTTAACAAAACTGTTAAAGGTGCCACCAGCTATATGTTTATTATGAACTGTCGATAAATGAACATCCACTAATCTGTATGTAATATAAACTGGACCGCAAAGAAAAAGGGTTAGTTAGAAAGTCTTCAATATCTTCAAAATACCTGACCTAGCTTTATGAAATAAAGACTAAACTAAAGAACATTGATTGCCACATAAAGTAATATATAAAACCTTTTTATTTATTTTTGATAATTGTATAAAAAACTGAAAATGTAAAATAATAGTCGTTTTCGAGTTTAAAACCAAAAAATTCAAATCAATTGCTTCGCGTTTGTTTTAGTTTTGCAATAAAAGAGTTATAAATATGGTGTCTCTGCCTTATACATTTTATTATTCTGAAGTCATCTTGTCGTTAACCCCTGGAGAATGTACCAGGATCCCGACAAAGCTTGAAGATGGGCACAGTTTAGCGAGTACTCCAGCGTTTCCATTAACTGGATCTAATCTTCGAAGATCAGGAACAGGCCGAGCGAGGTGCAGGACGGCGCGGGAGGATCGCTATATGGTGTCAACTAATTTGAGAAATCGCTTTCTTACGACTGTTGAAGTAAAAAATCATCATTTACCAGCTGAAGGAAACAATCTAACTACGAATACAGTAAGGCGGCGTCTGGCTCAAGTAAATTTAAAGCCATTGAGACCTGCAAACGGTCCAAAAATAGAAAGACACCACAGAAACTAAAAGTTGAGTTATGGTAGAGAACACGATAATTGGACTCTGAATGACTGGTCAAGAGTTATGTTTTCAAACGAGTCTAGATTCCGTTTATAGAAGCCCGACGGGAGGAAAAGAGTGTACAGAAGACCGGGAGAGCGCTATAACTAAGCCTGTATAGAAGGAAAAGTACCATACGGCGGAGGCTCTGTTCACGTGTGAGCTGGGATTTCTTCCGAAAGCCGCACTGAGCTAGTGGTGATAGAGAATGGAACTTTAACTGGAGAAAGATATGTCACTGAATTTCTGACAGCTACAGCTACAGCTCAGACAGGGTTTGCCTATTTTCAAGAAGCCGGTATCACACACATGGAGTTGCCAGCACGTAGCCCAGAGTTAAACACCATTGAGCATGCATGGGACAGACTGGGACGACGTGTACGTCAGTGGAATCCGCCGTCAATCACGCTACGTGAAATGAAAGAAGCTCTAATAGAGGAATGGCAGGCATAAGTATGCCGAATCGCATAACAGCAGTATTGCATGCTCGCGGCGGCAACACAAAGTACTAAAATGCGTGAAAACGGCACATCTGTAACCAATCTACATTTAAGAAAATACCGGAAAAACTACGCATTTTTATTTATTTTATCTATTCCCATGCTTTAAATCCTCTATAAAAGATTCTGAAACAGCTTACTGCCAACATTAAAACACCCAATGAGATAATAACCATTATATCATCCAAACGGGTGATATAATGTTGTACTGAATTTCATTATAACACTCCTTTGTTTCATTTCGATCCCTTCTGTGCAAAGGGTTTACTTAATAACCGACAGCCACATTCTTACTGCTCGATGTGTCTCTCTATGAATTTCAAAAAAATAAGAACATCTGTATGAATTTTAAAAAAAGAACATTGTCATTCACGTACGTTTCACTACCAGAACACCGTGCCCTGTAAAAAAAGTATATAGGTTATTCGAATCCCCGCCATTATTCTTTGATATTTTTATTGTTTTGTTTACAAAAAAATGAGGAAATGTGTTACAAAAATGTGTTACTATACAAAATGTTAATTGCTACTACAATAAATAATAATAATTTCATTAACTAACTGTTTCAGAATCTTTTATAGAGGATTTAAAGCATGGGAGTAGATAAAGTCTTGTATGCAACTGTTGATAATTAGGTATTAAAACACTCATGTGATACTATAATCACATTCGGCATCGCCTCGTGTGATAAACACACATTCGTGTTTTAATACCCCTTATTATACAACAGTTGCATAAAGTTACATTTATTAAAAATAAAAAGCTCGAGTTAATTTCTTTTTCATTTAAGCACATTAAAATATTCTTTAATTTACTTTTTAGTACTTTTGAAGATATTGAAGATTTTCTAACCGACCTTTTTTCTTTGCGGCCCAGTGTATTCGTGTTTCTGGGAATGTGTAGGAAGTGAAACGTGTAGATTGTCGAGAGACGAACGGCAATACAGCACTGTGTTGTATATGTAAGTGCCAAGTGCCGTACGCCTGCAAGTCACATCTGTTTCCAGCGGCGGGGATGTACGGCGTGCCGAACCCGTACGCGTTCGGCGTGCCCAACCCCTACCCGTTCTCAGCGCACCCCGGATACCACTTTCCACAAAGTAACTGTGTCGCTTTTATTTATTTACACTTTTATTTAAAAATACATACAGATAACTTTACGGTAGCGATGTATGTGTATAGTGTCGTAATTACAATGTACAGCTTATATTCGGTCGATTGACAGTTTTAAATTTATTCAGTGCAGCGCCCCCATGCGGGATGTCAAGGAACAATATTTTTGTTGCCAATGATGTTACAACGATAAACTTTTATAAAGTTAGATCTCTTAGAAGGCCAGGGGAGCTCAGGTCTGGGGAGCCTGGGGAGCAGTCGAATTCCGATTTGCCTTTTGTTTCAGCTATGGAACTTCATTGATTTTAGTATTTATTGAATGACTTGCTTAAGAAAACTATGGTAAAAATGGTGTATTGTTCAAATTTGTTTAGTGATATACACACGCATGACCTTACCAATAGCTGTTTAGCGCAAACCGATATACGTTGCGGGGACCCCCCC